>PVJH01021669.1:0-20117 GCA_004026705.1 Nesogale talazaci
GTTGACAGTTCAAATCCAGCAGCAGCTCTCCAGGAGCACTCCAGGAGTGGGCTTCCTACTCCCACTAGGGCAGTGATGCCACACACACACACACACATACATACATACATACACACACATACTTAACTCATGCCGGCTGCTGGTCCAAGGTCAAGGAAACAGATCCTGAAAGACAAGCAGAGTCAGTCGTGCAGACAGCAGACGACAGGGTGGGGCACTAACACCCTGTAGGGTGGGATCTTAGCAAAGCCGGCCCCAGTGGGGTCTCAAGCTTTAGTGATGCAGGGCAAGGCTGCAGGATCCACGGGTTGGCCCAGCCCACAGGTAGTGCAGCCGACACTTGGGGCAAAGGATAGCACAAGCAGCGGCATGCTGGTTTGATCACTAGGGAGAAAGAGAGACAGAGGCCGGCCTTAGGAAGTCTTTATCTCAGTCTCTCTCCAATCTAACTACAACCTGATTAAACTCTGCCCACATGTTCCTACAGAAGCCTAGTTGGCACACTAAACCTAACTGCACTAAACTCACTACATGGGTTTCAAAATGGAAAAATGCTACAGGTAAGATATTAAGGCATAGTGATGCAAGGAGCATAAAGGGAACATAGAAGGACTACATGGAGTTGCTATAAAAATGTGAAAAAAGTTCATCAACAACCAATCATTTCAGGAGGTAATATATGATCAAGAACCAGTGGTACTAATAGAAGAAATCCATGCTTTTCTGAAGGCCTTAGTAAAAGATAAGACTCCAGCAATTGCTGAAATATCAGTTGAGGTGTTTGAGTAAAAAGATGTAACAACCCTGGAAGCACTCACTGGTCTTTGCAGAGAAATCCAGAGGATAACACTTAGCCATCTGACTAAAAAATTTCCTATTTAAACCAGGAGGGGAGTACAGCAGACCAGCAATGAGAGCAAAGCCATGAAGTCTCTGAGGAACCTCAATTAGAGACTTCTGACTGGGACGCAGCACTTGGTACCTCATCGGAATAGTTGGGAGTTACCCACAAGAAGGTCACACTTGAAGTCTAAAGGTGTAATGGGGTGGAGTCACTAGATGGCTCCTTCCCTGACTAAAGGAAGAGCAATGGGTACTTGTAGGAGACATGCCTCTTGGTCACGAATGCTGAGGAATAGAAGGGATAGGTGCTTTCAGGTAAGTAGGTCTGTGTTAGTCTGGGTAGACTGGAGGAACAAATTTCATAGACACATGTGGATATAAGGAAAAGGTATATATACAAGAGGAATAGGACATTGAGAAAACATCCCAGCCCAGTCCAGTTCAAAGTCATAAGTCCGATATTAACCCATATGCCTGAAATCAGTCTATGAAGTCTCCTTCCGATTCACAAAGTCACAGGTCAGTGGGTGCAGAATCCCGGCACTGACAGGGGTCTCCACATGGCTGCTCACTTCCAGGGCTCAGGGTCCATCAACAGCAGAAGCAACTGGCAGAGGTCTCCATGTGGCCGTCCCAGCTTCAGAGGTCTGGCTCCATCAGGGCAAAGCCGTATGGTCTCTCCACTGGCTCCTCCAGCTTCTCGGACGCTGCCATTTTGTCTTGTCTGCGATCCCTCGTCTCTGAGACTAACTCCCAACAACTGGGGAAGATAGCTTCTCATCTTCACGAGGGAAACATCGCGAGATTTCCCAGAAGTCTCAGGAGAAAGCCATGCCCACATAGAGGCTTCATTGGCTACTCAATGGCTATCTCCAAATTAACAGGCTAGACTCCACCCCTACATTTCAATAATAAAATTAACATAAGCACATGACTGCCCCGAGGTCCTAGGATATGGAACACTAAGAGAAATAAGGACTGGACTGATGGTTTACAATATGTCCTTCTTGCAATTTAATAGAGAGAGACTTATCTACACAGGGTCAGCATAACACTTAGACTTGGAGCAATATGTATGGCCTTTTTTCCTTCCTCTTTTTTTTCTTTTGGTACCTATTTAAGATAGGCAGGATAAGCAAGTCACAGCGGGACAATGGCTGGGCAGGGGCAGTGGGGGGAGGGGGCAGGGGAAAGGGAGCAGGGACCCAATGAGGACAAGGACAGGGGTATAGCAAGGGTACTAAAATTGATGGTGATGACGGTGTAGTGTTCCTGGTTGTGTTTGATCAACTGAGACATATCTGAGAGGAATTCCTCAGAGGTGAACAATGATGGTGGGGCAGGAGGAAAGAAAAGAGAAAAAGAAGCAAGAAGAAGAAGGTAAAAAATATATCTATTGGTATAGATACCCATATATTCTTGGGTGTAAGCTGACCCGAATATCAGCCAAGGTACCTAATT
Organism: Nesogale talazaci; assembly: GCA_004026705.1. NCBI lineage: Eukaryota > Metazoa > Chordata > Mammalia > Afrosoricida > Tenrecidae > Nesogale > Nesogale talazaci. The sequence continues at coordinate 2,305 of PVJH01021669.1, forward strand.
TTACCACAAAAACGTCATTAAAAATGTGCTGAAAAACTTGGCTTATACAGAAGTATATCGAGTATATATCAATACATAAAGATAGGTGTCTTTATCTTTCTATATGTAAATACAAAAACACAACTAGGAAATAGAGGCCATTGGGCCTCTACTTGTCTTACTTACAGTTTGTTCTAATAATGTGGTACTGTATAATACCTACCTTCCTGACATGTTCGCTGAAGACAGTCATGTGGGTGCATAAGGAACTGTGGTGAAGGAAGCTGATGGTAACTGGCTATTAAAAGATATTGCATCGGGAGTCTTAAAGGCATGTAGTCAAACAAGAGGCCATCTAGCAGGAAAGCTACAAAGTCTACATGGAAGAAGCATACCGACCTGTGTGATCGTGAGGTGTTGACAGCAGTGGGTATCAGAAGTTCAATAATAAACAACAAAATTGATGTGAAGGAGCCTGGGCAAATTGGAGACCCAAAGTGCACTTGTAAGATAAATGGACAGTCCCTCACAGAAGGACCACACAGACGGTATGATATATCTAGGGTGTGGCATAGCACTGATGAAATACATAACTAGCCTCTGGTTCTTACCATTATGGTCTTTGTTTTACCTCATAAATCTTGTCAGACCTGTGTAGATCCATCTGCATCATTAAGATAGATCTCCCATGACCACCAGAGGGCAGTGATTCCCCCCCCCCCCCAAAAAAAAAAAAGAGAAAAAAAAGATTGCTGCATGAAAGCCAAGATAGATAAGCCCTTCAGAAACAGTATCAGAGTAAAGATTCCCTGAGGGTATGGGAAGAGAGTAGGGGTGGGGGAGGGGAGGGATTGGGAAACTGATAGTAATGATGACTGTATGTATAACACCACTCCATGGGAAAGAACAACAGATTTAGAGGTGAATGGATACATTGGTTGATGTAACATATGGCCAGAAACAAACAACAATCAATTAGTATAACAATAAAACAAACCCCTAAATTTAATATTTAAAACTATTTCAAAGAAAGATGGTTTAAGAATTGTACAACTGTTCTCGGTATGATTGAATTATTCTATTGTATGATATGTGGATGAAATGCTAATAAAACTGTTAAAAAAAGATGACCCCACAGAATGTGGAAATATTAAACAATATCATTAATATGCTTGCACGTAAAGTTTTGCTGCAGATAATTAAAAAATGGTCACATCAGCATATTAGCAGGGAACTGCTAGCTATTCAAGCCATATTCAGAAAAGGGCTTAGGAGGGGTAGTATTGCTGGTGTCAGATGGATCTCCTCTAGAAGTAGAGAATACCAGCAAGATGTTTCCTTGCATTTCACCGACTATGCAAAGATATCTGACTGTGTGGATCATAGCAGATTATGGATAACATCGTAAAGAATGAGAATTCTAGAACACTTCATTGTGCTCATATGGAACCTGCACTTTTATTTAGAGGAGTAATATTGCCCAAGTATTTATCTCTCTCTGGAATGTCTCCAATTCACCCCACTATTTTTCTCTTTAAACATTTTATATAGTTTTGGTGAAACTCTACACCCATTAGTTTTCCACTCCATCATTTATACACAGTTTTGTGACATTAGTTGCAGTCCCCTTAATGTAAGAGCATTCTCCCCACTTTCTCCATGGTTCCCTATTTCCATGTGCCTATCTTTCCTGCTCCTTCCCACTTTCTGCTTTGTGTGTGTGCGTATGTGTGTGCGCGCGTGTAAAGTTCTTCTATTCTTTGGGTTTCTTATTCTGAAGAGCACGCTCCAGAAAGGTGTTACCCATCCCCGTATAGGCGACTCCATGGTTTGGCCGAAAGATAATCTGTGAGAGTGGGCTCTCTTCCCGGTTTGCAGGGTGTACAAGGGCCACAGTTTTGGATCTCCTACCAGTCTCCATCAGACTAGTAAGTCTGGTCTTTTGAATGATTTTGATTTTTGTTCAATATCTAGTTCCTTAAAAGACACAGAGACCTCTAAGCAACGATACCCCTTCACGTTTATTTTTTTAATTTTGTTTTTTAAAGAAACTGCTGAGTTTCTTTTTTAGATTGGCTGTACCATTTCATGAGTCTACCAGGAATGGGTCGAGTAATAAATAGCTTCCTTGCATACTTGCCAGGCACTGATGTTGTTATTTTTTAGTCACTTTACAAAGTGTGCTTTAAAATTTGACATTAATTTGCACTTTCTGAAGGAGCAATAATGCTGGTAATTTTTCATGGGTTTATTTGCTGATGATTTATCCCGTTTCTGAATCTTTTGCTTTTTTACTTGTGAATTAAAAAAAAAATCCATTGTGCCTTCTAGATACGCGTCCTTTGTCACTCATGTGGTTTACAAATATGTTCTCTCACTTTGTAGCTTATCTTTTCATTTTATTCACAAGGTCTTTCACAGGACAGAAGTTTTGCATTTTGACTAAGTTTAGCACTTAGGGTTTTTAAAACCCTCAGAAACAGTAATGGGAGTATTGATTCCATGAGGGTGCGGAGGAGGGCGGGGGGAGGGGGGAACTGAGAGCAATGATGGGTGTAAAATCCCCCTTGAGGGGGTTGAGTAACAAATGTGGGTGAAGGGGTACAGTGGTCGGTATAAAATATGAAAAAAAGTTTATTAAGGGTTCACGAGGGTGGTAGGGTGGATGAGGGAGGGGGAAAAAAGAGGAGCTGATATCAAAGGGCTCAAGTAGAAAGATAATGATGGCATCGTATGTACAAGTTCACTTGATATAATTGATTTATTGATTGTTATAATTAATATCTGTAAGAGCCCTCATGAAATGATCATTATCAGTGTTGTGTCGTTTTCCACCTAAGCGTTCCTTATGTGGTTTGTTGGATTACTCTAGGTACAGTTTTTTACCAGTTGAAAATGACACTGTCTTTGAAGATTTTGGTCCCCAGATGGTCATTGCTGTAACAGAGAGATTGTGTAGATTTTTACATGTCTGTTTGTACACAGGAGTCTGGCTAGATTCATTTAACTGTTGTTAAAAAGCAAAACAAACTCTGTCAGCTCCCGCACAATCTTGCTGTAGGAAATAGGGACACTTCTACCTCTTCCTAATAATCTATATGCCTTTTCTTTTCTCCTTCTCCTCCTCTCTCCCCCCCCCGCCCCCCAGTAGTGAATAAGGGAAGGAGTCCCTATTAGGTTGCCAGGATCTGGTTGAAAGATGATTTGCTGACCCATATTTATTGGCCCCATGACTGTGGTGAGGACCGGGAAGCACCGTGCAGCCCTGGTGTGCATATTGTGGCAGGCGAGTTGCTAAAGTAACAGCTGCATAGTGCAACTGAGATTAAATAGCAGGGTGGGGGGGTCCTTATTAAGGATGAGTTTTGGCCCCACCCCCATAGATTGTGAATCAGTAAAGGGAGTCAGGAAATGACATGCTTCCAAGCACGCATGAAACATCCATGAGTCTCAGTATTTCAGAACCACTGTTCTGTTCCTTGATACTATTCAGGTGATGTCTAGGGGACATGGGGGGATGCCTGTGTCTAATCTCATTTTTGTTTGTTTGTTTGAAGTACTGTGAAAAAAATAGAAAGGGAAGAAACCTGGAGGGACTCACCTGTTGTCATTATGCTGTCTGTGTGGTATGAATGCTTGAGTAGACCTTAAAAGAACAATGACAGGAACACTCCCAATAGGTAAAGCTGACCTGAAAAAAAAAACTGACCTGGCTGAAGTCTCTGACCTCCTCCAACTTCCCTGGAGGGAGACACAATCACTGCTGACATCAAGGTTGATTCTGATGAGCCACAGGGCTGACATGCCTCCACTGGCTCCCTACCGAGCCTGACATCAACTGTCCTTCCCGTGGTACTCTCACCTCTCTGCTGGGCCAGAGCTCTGTTGCAATGGCCGTCCAGAACTCAGCAATCGTACTTACCACTACGGGGGTTATTAGCACTGGCCATCGTACTCAGAGGAGTCCTGGTGGTATAGTGGCTATGTGTTGGGCTGTGATTGGCAGGGTCAGCAGTTTGAAACCACCAGCCATTCTGCAGGAGAAAGAAGGGGCTTTCTACTTCTGGGAAGAGCTGTGGTCTCAGAAACCCACCTGTCCTATAGTCAGCAATGACTCAATGGCAGTGAGTGCTAGGGACCCAGAGGCACCCTGACACCCTTCTCTGCCAGTAAGCCATGGCCAGTAAGCCATGGGACCGGTAAACTAAGTGCCCAAAGCATCCCCCTTTGCCAGCAGGCCTACTGCCTGGAGGCACTCAACTTTCTTGCTCTGTGGGCCAGAAAGTCTGCCTTGCCACCCCCTGCTGGTCTCCTGGTTCTGCTGCTCCTGTTTCTCTGTCATTGCTTCTCACTGCCTCTCATGCCTCACAGGACAGCTGTTTCTCTCTGTCTCTGCCTTTTGATTGTGGGGTTCTATAACACAGGGGTCCCAGGTCCAAAGGACACACCCTGCTCCTGGCTGTCTTTTCTGTTGGTGAGGGATGACAAAGATGACCAATCCCCTCGTTAGAGTTTCATACACCTCATTTGCATGGCTCCACCCTTATAAGGTGCCACACACCTTTTCTTCATTTTTGCACACAAGCCAATCCTGTTGCTGGGTCACAAGCAGGGCATTTGCATAGTGGCACGCAGTCATTTCTGGTAGGAGTTCCAAAGACTGTGGCCAGAAGGCCCTTCTTAAGCAACTCACTGCACTACACTTCTTGGATGCGATTCTTTCTATTTTTAACGTTGCAAAGAGAGTGAACTCTGGTGGAAAGTGGCAGATGATGATCTTCAGAGCAGTTTAACAGCCTTTCCTGTCCATTTTACAGGCCTCTTAAAGGCTGAAAGGAAAATTAGTTGAGGAAGCGTCAAAACCACACAGAAAAGAAGATAGCACTTGCTGCTCTGGAACTGGGCTAAATTCCCAGAGATGTTAGAGCTATTTTCTTTTTTGGTGGAGGGCGGGGTGGGTAGTCAGCATTTCCGCAGCATGCACCTGCAGCCATGGACTCTCTAATATTTTAAGAAGACGTCTGCTCCGGTGAGAGACTTGGTGCATAATAAATCCAGGTGACGCCGATATGGGCACGGATTTGACTTCCTCACTTGAGGCGGAGCTGTGCTTATCACACAGTTCTCGCCCCAGCAGGGAGTGCTACTGACTGTTAGCCAGTGGGTTGCTCCAACGGCAGAGGGTGCGCCAACTCGCAAAATGTGACTCTGGGGCTGGAGGCTGCCATCACTCCCTCTGGGGGCTTGGGGGGCTCTTCTGAAAGGTGGCACCTTTGCAAGGTGGTACATGGAGCGGGAATGACTGAACAAGCATGGGGCCTGCTTCTCATATCCTGCCTTAAATGGAATCAGTAGGTCAGTCTACTAATGGCCTAAATGATAATTACAAATAATGATTTAGAAATTATTTTTTTCTAGAGTTGCTGGATATACATATGCGTGTATGGTGTCCATGTGGGTGTGTGTACTATATCTTTAATGTACCTATGTCTCTATCCATATGCTTATCAATAACATATAAAGCTATATATATCCTTTTTTTTAGGACTTTACAGATTAAATTTATATGGGAGCAGACAGCTTCATCTTTCTTCTGAGGAGCTGCTGGGGGTTTGAACCAACAACTCTGTGACTAGCATCCCAATGCTGAACTAACCCCCAGCACCACCAGATCTCTCTCCTTCTCACACAGGCACACACACACTTTTTGTCCCCTCCTTGCAGAATATAAGCTCTCTTCAAAGCCTTCACAACGAAAGCATGCTTAGGAGCCACAAGGGCTGGTTCACATGTGCTCTCAAAAATCCGATGTCCATCTGGCAGTCATTTCTATTTTCTTTTCCCACTGGACTCTGTCTGATTCCACATCCACTGGCCACCGTGGCTCCTCACTCCTGTCTAGTACTCACTCACGGAGTGTAGGTCAGTCTGTCTATTGATGTGCTACTTTTTGACCATGTGGACCCAAGGGCTGCTTTCAGTGTTCTTTGTTGATAACCCCTTCCTGGCCCCTTGAGATATAATGTCACTGAGCTGCTGGGCCAGGGAGCTAGGGATTTCATGGGTAGCAGACGGCTTTCTGTGTTCAGAATCCAGAGCCTTGCTCCTGGGGAACTCACCAGGACCGACATCCTCCCCTTCCAGGAGGAGCTCTCCCTCGGCCCCTTGTGCAAAGAGACCTGAGTGAGTCTGCCCCATCGTTCATGAGTTGCACACAAGGGGGCGTGTCTCCTGTTCTTGAGCTCCCCTGAGGCTCCAGCTGAGAACTCTGCTACCGCGCGGTTTAATTTCAATGTATGAAATTGCTAAGACATTATGTTTTTATTTATTTATTTTTCGCTTATGTTTTTAGGATTATAAATACTCGTGCCATGTTTGAGGTGGACATAGCCATCGCCATATTTCCCTCCTAAATGTGTCAGTAGACCATGCCGCATTGTGAAGCTTCTTGAGCCTCTTATTTTATCAAAATTATTAGGCGTGTACACGATGTGCTTAGCACAACCCTTGGCGCCTAAAAGTGATCACTGTAGACCGTAGCTTTTAGTGCCATCCTCAGTGCTTTAAGGAGTGAGGGGCAACTGACAAGTACGTTGGCATCCTGACTCACCTTCTCATAACTCACCCAATTTTTTCATCTGGGAAGCATTGCTGTCCCCTCTGCGGGGGCTCTAGGGGAGCAGCCCACAGTATGACCACTGGAGGAAGAGGAGAACTGCGGGAGAAACCCACTCGACAGAGGAAGGAGATCACTGGAGCCCAGGAGAGATGGCTTCTTTGTTTCACTATCAGTTTAAATTAGCAGCAACATTTCTTGGAGAAAGGTCTTTGTCTTCTTTCTGGCACCTTTTGTTCTGCTACCCTCTCCTGGGTTTAATGTGTCCCTTCCTCTCCCCGCCAAAAGCTGTGTTGAAGTCCTACCCTTGGCACTATGAAACGTGACCTTGTTTAGAGAAAGAAGAGTTTTGTTTGTAGATATTTTAAATTGGACGAACAAAATCAGACTGGAGTTCAAGGCATCCTTTGCCTCCCTGAAACACCTGTGCTTTGGGCTCTATGCAGGCTGTTCTCATGGCTACCCTCCTCCGTGCTCCTGTAGCCTGTGTAGAAGATTGGTGAGTCCTGGTGGCTTTGTGGTTCAGATGCTGGGCTGGGAGCCACGGGAAAGTGTCATCATCCCTGCAATGTATTTCAGTTTTCTCTCATTCGTCTCTGAAGTTAGAGAAAAATTGTTTGGCTCTCTCTTCATGAAAATCTCTCTTCATGAAAATCATGAATATGCATTTTGTTTTTGCTTTCATTATATAGTGTTTTTGTCAATCAGTAGATTAAGAATTTGTAAAAAATCGACCTTTTATTTTGAGATAACTCTAGAGGCACATGCCACTATCGGAAATAGTGATCGTTGGTTTTAACAGGAATATTAAAACCTAGACTCCAGACATGTATGCATGTAAATATTTTAATAAGATAATTGGCAGTGCTGTGCTTGAGGTTATAATTATGCACATGATTTGCTCTCAGTGGTTTATAGCAAACTTAGCCTTAGCAGAATAAATATGATGTCTGCTGAGTTGTGAAAAGAGGAACTTCAGAGAGAATGTGCTTTTAAGGTAACATATGGGAAGAACGAGTAAAATGGGATTTGTGCTCATGTGTATGAGAAAGTTTGAGAGCTAGAGACATAGAAAAAGTTAGAGATAGGTAGCTGGATAGATAAATAGAGAATGTTCAAAACAAAAGACTCCATATGTTTAATTGCTGCCTTACTTTGATGGCTTCCTGGGGAATTGGAGGCTCATCCCAGTGAGGGAGCAATGCCAAGTTCCTCTGGTGCATGAAATTGACGTGGGTGTCTGAGATGCCAGACACATTTCTATGTCAGCTGTCTTTATACCCTGACTTATTCAGGAGATTGCAACCTGTGAGACACACACACACACACACACACACACACACATACACACACACCCTTTAAAGACAATGTAATTGATTAAGTAGTAGAACTTCTGACTGAGTTACCATTTTTCTGAGCAACTTTATAAAGATATAATTAAACTACCTCATAATTCACTCTTTAGAGCATCCAGTTCAGTGGTTTTAAGTGGATTTAAAAGACTGTACTACTATCATCCCTACCATCAACTTTAAAACATTGTCCTTACTTCAAAAAGAAATCTTGTACCCCCTCTCTCTATGGATTTGTCTGTTCTGGGAAGTTCATGTAAATTAGATCACAAATTACTCCATTGTATGTACATACATACTGCATTATATTGATCCACTCACCAGTTGGTGGAAATTTGGGGTATGTCTGCTGCATAATGCCTCTATGAATATTCACGAGGTTTTTGTGTAGACATATGTTTTCATAGCTCTTGGTTCTGTACCTCTTAGTGAATTTTTTGGATGTGGTATGCAAAACAATATCATCCCCCATCCCCTCAAGAAGTCCACAGCCTAATCCCAGGAACCTGTCATGGACTGGACTCGCTGGCAAGAGGCAGACCAGTGTGGGCATCAGTAGCGGGGAGATTTAACTTAAATTGACCATGGGAGAGATTCACTGGAAAGACGGACGAAGAGAAGGGAGTTAAGGATAGAAATGCTTTGGGAGGAAATGAGGGGTAGAAGAGGAAGTCCCTGCAGGAGATTCAGAGAGTGAAACAAAAGGTGTCTGCATTTGTCGGGACTTCACAGAAAGGAACCCTATGGGACAGTTGTCAGTGGAGTCCCAGTGACTCAAGAGCGTGGAACAAGGAGCTCAGCCTTCCATGGTCCTGATGGGACAGTGGTCAAAGTGCTCGGCTGCTAAGTGAGAGGTCAGTGGTTTGAACCCATGAGCAGCTCCATGGAAGAAAACCCTTGGCGATGTGTCAAGGGACCTTGTGAAACAGTTGAAATGGGACACCCGAAGCCGCGATGGGTCAAAATCAACTGGCCGGCACACCCACACCAAAAATGGCGCAACATTCAGGTGAGCATAATTGTTTTACATTGTAAAGGATTCTCAATTAATTCAGCTGGAAGATGAGTAAGGAAGACCAGGCAGTGTTGACGAAGAATGCAGGCTATCCCGTGGACTGGCAGAAGAAGGAACAAATCTGTCTTGGGAGAAGTACAGCCAGAATGCTGCTTAGCATCGAGGGCGGAGAGATGCCATGCTGTGCATTTTGCATGTGTTATCAGGAGGAAGCTGTCCCTGGTAGAGCAGAGTGTTCTCCAGAGAAGAGGAAACCCCTCGAGGAGTGGGTTAACTCCGTGGCAGTTACAATGGGCTCAGATATCACAAAGTTGCCATGGCAAAGGGTGCCATAGGGATAGGCAGGGACTGCTTTGTTCCCTTGTACACAGGGTCATTAAGAGTCAGAATTTCATCACAGCAGCAAATTTGTTTAATCAACTAAAAGATTTACAGATAATGCTGGGGCTGAGCCCCGGTGGCGTAAGTGGTTGAGTGCAGGACTGCAGCCAGCGGGTTTGGCTGTTCAAATCCTGCGACTGCTCTCAGGAGCAGCACTGGGTAGCACCCATGACCACCAGAGGCAGTGATGCCCCCCCCCCCCCCAAAAAAAAACCCTAAAGATAATGCTCTTCAATCTTTTAAAAATCATTTTTTGGGGGGTGCATCACTGCCCTCAGGTGGTGGGAGTAGGAGGCCCAGACTTGGCTCCATGGAGCTGGAATCGAACCTCCAACCCAGTGGGCCGCAGTCCCGTGCACAACCACTACGCCACCGGGGCTCAGCCCTAAAAATCATTTTACTGATTTTATTGCTCATACAACTCTTAGCACAATCCATCCATACATCCATTGTATGCAAAGCACATTTGTATCTCTGATACCATCATTATTCTCAAAACATTTTCTTTCCACCTAATTCCCTGGTATTGGCTCCTCCTTTTCCCACCCCCTCCCCGCTTCCCCCTCCCTCATGGGCCCTTGATGATTTATAAATTATTATAGTATTGTCTTGTCGAACACTGTCCGATGTCTCCCTTCACCCACTTCCCCATTGTCCATACCCCAGAGAGGAGGTTATATGTAGATCCTTATAATTGATTCCCCCTTTCTACTCCACCCTCCCTTCATCCTCCCAGTGTCCCTACTCTCCCCACTGGTCCTGAAGGGATCATCTCTCCTGGATTCCCCAGGCTTCCGGCTCCTATCTGAACCAGTGTACATCCTTCGGTCCAACCGGACTTGCAAGGTAGAATTCCGTTCATGAGAGTGGGAGAGAGAAAGCATTGTAGAACTAGACGAAAGAATGCTCTTCAATCGTGAACAGCTGTAGAACTCACTTCTAAAGCCAGGATGTATTGGAAAAATGTTAATTTTGCTCACCTTGACCCTGAGACAGAGCAGATGCCCTGAGAAAGCACTTTTATTCTGTGCTCAAATTCTCCAGAACGAGGTTTTAGGGCACTGCTTCTCAGCCTTCCTGAGACCGCGGTCCTTTCATACAGTTCCTCATGTTGTGGTGACCCCCCCAGCTATCAAGATCTTTTCGCTACTACTTCATGACTATAATTTTGCTACTGTTATGAATCATAATGTAAATATCTGATAGGATATACTTTTATTGTTACAAATGGAACATAATTATAGCATAGTGATTCATTGCAAAAAATATGCAATTGTATATTGTGAGATGTTTACTGTATTTCTAATTACTAATAAATGAAATTGTGTCTTGAAGCATGGTGTAGCATGGGTAACAGTCTTGATGCTGGGTACTTGTATGTGGGTGTTTCTGGAGGAGCGGTGTCTCGGTTCCTAAGACCATTGGAAATATGTACTTTCTGATGGTCTTAGGCCCTGTGAAAGGGTCGTTCGATCCCCCAGGTTGAGAACCACTGTTTTAAAGTCTTTGGTACAGCCTTTTTTCTTTTTCATGATTCAAGCATTTCTTAAATTGAGTTTTGCTTAACAATCAAGTTGTTGTTTAAGTCAATGTGGTTTCTAAGAGTTAGGAAAAGAAAAACATTTAAATCTCATGTCATTTATGGACATTTTTGCCTTTTCTGTTTTGTGCAACTTCAGCCGTTGGCATTTAGCACAAGGAGTACAGATGCTTTTAAATTGGCACCTCCTTGCTCTCACCGTCGGCAGCTGTGTCATCTGACCGAAAGCCTGGAGTGCCCTTGTTTCTCCGAAGCCCTCCTTACCTGGTGGTCTGTCTGGTCCCCCCTTTCAAGACTCAGTTCAAGTGTATCCTTCTCCGATGCATTCCCTTTCCATCCTAGGCACATGGAATCTTTCTTTCTCGTTTCTCCCAAGGTGCCTCTGATAAGCTCCTCTCCTACATTTGGTAATCACTTTTTGGTTTACTCACCCTACTCATCTGTGAACTTTTTGAGGGTTTTGTCTTGCTTATTTTGGTAATCCTAGTGTTTAGCTTAGCATGTTCCCGGCATTTTAGCTCAAGGACTGTGTGTTGAATAAGTAACATTTTTTAAAATCAGCAGGTAATTCTTACAACTCAATAGTTCAATCATATCGAGAAGGGCTGTGCAATCATAACCAAAGCCAGTTTTAAAACATTTTATTCTTTCTTGTAGTTATTTGTTGTGTATTCCCAATTTCCTTTTAGTCTCCCCTGTCCTGTCCCTATGTAATTATTAAATTCAGTCATGGGGAAGCCCTGGTCTGGTGATGCAGTGGTTCCGTGTTGGGCTGTGTGATTCGTAACCAGTCGGTACCACCAGCAGCTCCGAGGGAGAAAGACTGGACTTTCTGTTCTGGTATCCAGTTACCATCTCAGAAACCCACAGGGGGTCACTGTGAGTCAGTGTCAGCTTGATGACTTTGAGGTGGTTTTGGATTTTGTCTTTCTAGATTTACCTATCCTGGATTTCACATACAGAAAAGACATTCAAAAACCCAAACCAGAAACAAATAAACAATCTAACAATGGCAAAAATAAAATGTGAAAACCCTAACATTAAAAGAAAAACCGTAAAAATGAAAACAAATTAAAAATGGGTCAAGAAGGAGATCAAATGATAACATGCTATGCTTTCGTTGGCAGTCTTATGCTCAACCCACCACACCACCAGGACTCTTGATAACATGCTACGTTTCAACCTAACTGCATCTGTCATGATGAAGTCTATCGTGTTCTCTGTCTGACAGCAAGGTGATTCACACCCCTGGGCTATGGTCAGAGGGGTTTCCCATGGAGAGCCTCTAAGTGGATTTTGAGCCTCCACTGTCATTCACAGCCCTCTGTCAACTGGGTGTTCAGAATTCAAGCTCTAATACCTTTCCCTTCTCCAGATTTGGACTTTATTATGTATAATCTTTGGATCATACAGATTAGGGTGTTCTTTCCATGTGGACTTATTTGACGCCTTACTTGAAGAGCCGCTTGCTTGAATACAAGTCTTTAAGACCCCAGATCCAATTTTTTTTTTCTGAGCTGGGAATAACTGATTTCTTCTCACTCTCCTGAAGCAAAGCACCCATATTTTCAGTGATTTGTATATAAGGTGAGTATCATGTTATAAGAAATAATTTTTGTTTGATGAGGGCTGTGATGAAATGTAAGCTCATATGTCTCTGGTTCATGGTAAAGACAGCATTGTCATTTTATTGGAGAACATTATAAACCATCCTCATGGGCATAAGATAATCCTGTTGGTAGTATCATTAGTTTAGCCAATGGTATAGAATTTAAAACACAGTTGAGGAAAGGAGATTATACATGTCTAGACTAGTGTTTTAGACTCCAATAAGTGAATTCTTGATTTATATAGATTAAAAGCTTAAGTGACTAGACACTGCTTACACAAACAGTGAGGGCTGGAGATAGGGCAAAACTTTTCATAACACTCATTCACAAAGGCAGAACCAAACCTGCTAGACTAACATATGTCCTACAAAAAATCAGATAGAGGATGAAAATAGTAAATATATGTCCCAGGCCATCATACACTGGGCACCCTCAAAGGAAGACATTTGAATCAAAGTCTGGTAAGGTAATGTAGCCTGTAAAGTAATGTTGAGACTGGCTTTTAAGTTATAAATCAAAGCAGTTTGGAGGAGACGAATTTGCAAGAGAAAACATTGAAGAAAGCTGATGGTGCCCGGCTACCAAAAGATATAGCATCTGGGGACTTAAAGGCTTGAGTAAACAAGCGGCCATTCAGCTCAGAAGCAATAAAGCCCACACGGAAGAAGCACACCAGCCTGATTGATCATGAGGTGGTGAAGGGATCCGGCGTCAGGCATCAATGAGCTAAAATTATATTATTATTAATGAGGGGGAGTACAGATTGGGGACCCAAAGCCCATCAATAGGTGAGGTGACATCCTTTTACAGAGGGATTACAAGGAGGAGATGAGTCAGTTAAGATACAGGGTAGGAGCTATGAAATATGCAACCTTCCTCTAGTTCCCATGCTGCCTCCCACCCACTAACATGACCCCAATTCTACCACATAAATCCAGCTAGACCAGGAGATGTACAGTGAAGTTGGGAACATGGGAAACTTAGGATAGATGATCCATCAAAACTAGTAATAGGAGTGGTAATACCAGGAGGGTGGAGGGATGGAGGAATAGAAAGGGAGAACCAACTTCAGGGATCTACACGTAGCCTCCTCTCTGGGGCACAGATAACAGGGAAGTGAGTGTTGAGACACATTGTACAGTGTACAGGATAAAAAATGATTTGTAAATTACTAAGGGTTCAAGGGGAAGGGGGGGAGGAAGGGTAATATAGGGAGCTGACAATAGGGGCCTGGAGGGAGGGAGAATGTTCTGAGAGTGACGATGGTAATGGGTGTGTAAAAGTGGCCTGCATACAACTGATGTTGTTAGGGATTGTGATGGGAGTTGTATGGGCCCCCCAATAAAAATATTCATTAAAAAAAGGGGGGAAGGGGAAAGTGGAGGGTTTTTTTTTTAAAGAGGAGTTTGTACCAAGGGCTCAAGTGGAAAATGTTGGGAAATGTATGTGGAAACATGTGTGCAAATGTGCTTGATAAAAATGATGTACTAAATTTTGTAGTAGCTGTAAGAGCCCCCAATAAAATTAAAAAAAAAAGAGAGCCAAAAAATTGAGGTATGGGAGTCCCTGCAGTAGGACACGTGAGGGTCCAGAACTTTATTAGGGGTGAGCTTATATAGTCCTAAAGTTATGTAGCATGCCAGGATGATTTAGTGTGCAAAGGATGATTTACAGTTCTTGACATTAGCTCTTAGTTCAGACTGTTCAAAGACAAAGGAGAGGATGATGCTGGGAACATGAAGTAACTGATAAGCTTGCACATGGTGCTTTCAGCAGCCTCTGCCAGGGAACAAGGGGAAAAGTGTCCATTTATCTCAGGCAGAGAGACATACCAACCATAGCTTCATAAGTTCTCAGTGCTGAGCTGTCAGCTTTCTCCCACAGGTCTTGAAACCATGGAAGGTGGTGATCCTGCCCTGTTTGCCTAAAGAGTAAACAACTTTCCCCTGGCAACCACCAGTTGCATCACCTTGGCATAGTGACCATCTGCTTCTTCTTACAGTGGAGCATCTCAGCTTAGTCTAAAGGAGTGTTTCAGTTCCTTAAATCTACAGGTGAGGGCTGAGCCCTGGTGGTGTTGTGGTTGAGTGCGGGACTGCAGCCCACTGGCTTGGCGGTTCAAATCCAGCAGCGGCTCTCAGAAGCAAGGCTGGGTAGCTCCCACGACCACCAGAGGGCAGTGATGCGCCCCCTGCCAAATCTACAGGTGAATTTAAGGTAGAGTCCAGTTTGCTTAGTCAGTGTTTCCACATCAGATCTTTCTGGTGTGGCCTGTAAAGGGTGGTGTGCATGGTCTCTATTACATGGCCTGGTCTCCAAGGTCTTAATAGAAACAACTTCAAATGTGTCCAACGAGGAACATCATATCAAATGTATTCTTTCCTTTTAGGTCTCTAGAAGTAGTGCTAAGCATGTTTCCTAATGTCAGGCTGTACACCCATTTTACCCACTGACAGAAGGGTTTAATTGCTTTCTCCCAGAAAATCATGTCCACCCCCTTACCTCTTGATTTGAATTTCCAGGGAGACTCACTAATCGCTGTTGTAGGAGTGTGTTGCTTTGGGTGACCTTGTGTTCCAGTCACCTAATCTGGTGTCCATGTGAGGATTAAGAGTGTAGGGATGGAGTCTGGCCTGTCAATCCGGAGATAGCCAATGAGACCTCTGTGTGGGCATGGCCTTCCTCTGAGAATTCTGGGAAATGTGGCAATTCCTTCTTAGAGGTGGAGACATGATCTCTCTGGGTTCACTTCCTGGGAGACTTTTTACTGACAACACTCGCTACCTGAGAGACTCACCTGACAAGGCTGCCTCCCTGTAAGACATCCCTGAGGAGAAGCCACATGGATCTACCCTGATGCAGCCAGAAACCTGGACCTAGAGAAGGCACGTGGCAGCACTGAGACGCGTGCAACAGCACCAGATCCAAAGACTTTCTACCCACTGGCTTGTGATCATCCTGCATTTGGTGTCTTGTGTGTGTTTATCATGAGCCTGAAGGACTTCGTAGATTGCTCTCGGACATATGGGCTAATATTGGACTTAAGGACTAGCTCTGGACCGGGCCAGGATGTTTTCTAAATGTACAGTTGCCTTTTATATAAAACTCTTTCTTATATACATATGCGTGCTAGTGAATTTGTTTCTTTAGTCTATACAGGCTAGCACACCTTGGAACAATGAAGTACCATTATTTTTTGTATTAGTATAGCTCAATTATTATTCAAAAGCAAAGGGTCAAAGTTGACAACTTCTCATTAAAAGTTGGAAAAAATGACCAAATGATAATACTGTGTGCTTTTAGTAACACCTTATAATTTTTCTTCATATAGTTAGTGGCTTTATGATATAAATGCTCATAGTTTTTTTCATCCTATGAAATAATTCACACCAGTAGTAATATCAAGGTATTCATTCATTTGACTACTAAGGGGTACAGATAACTAAAATAACATCAATATTTATTAGCAATATATAATATTTTTTCCTTTTTTTTGGCAAAAAAAGGCCCAGCCTTTACCCCTGTGGAACAGCTGCTGGAATTGAACCTCCATCCCAGTGGGCCGCAGTCCCTAGCACAACCACTATGCCACCTGGGCTCAGCCAATATATAAATAATTTGGTATGTTCTATACAGAGAAGATAAAATATATCCCTAATGACCATGACTGCCTGTCCTTGTGGGAACATTGCAGGCTAAGGTATTATAATAATACCACTTACAACGGTAAGAGAAAAATAGCTAGTTAAACAGATCACAGTCTAAAACCAGGACCAGAGGTTCTTCTGTTTGGGGCAGCCATGGATTTGGTTCCCCACTCAGAGGAGAGATGGTGACTGAGGAATGGGTCAACTTAATCTTGAAGGGGGTAGTTCAAGTTTTTATATTGGAGCTCTGTGTTAGTCTCAGGAGACTAGAAAAACAAATCCAGAGACACTCATATGTTTTTTAGAGATTGCTTTATGTCAAGAAGTAATCATGCATCAATAAAACAGCCCAGTCCAGATCAAGTTCTTAAGTTTGATATTAGCCCATCCATAAGTCCAACATTAGCACAAGAATTCCTCTTCAGACTCACCCAACACATGCACTGATGCCAAATGCAGGAAGATCAGAGGCTAGTGGGTGGAAAGTCTTCCGGATCCAATGGCAGTGGATACATCTCCAGGGCTCTGGCTGTCCTCAGCCTGGCTCCATGTGATTTTTCAACTGGAAAGTTAAGCAGAATGAGAGTGTGTCCCACCTTCAGGAAGGAAGGAAGGAAAACTCCCAGAATCCTCATGCAAAGGCCATGCCGCAAGGAGGCATCAATCAGGCTATGACTTAATTGACAGACTAGATGCCACACTTATAATCTGTTTTCAAGTTGACATGAAACTATGTAACTATCGTAAGCTCTAGAACCAAGAAGTCAGATTTCCAGATGAGGTAGGGATAGTTATTATAAAGCCATAGTAGTAAACATTTATGTTTTATAATAGAGACTGTAATCAAATAGGTTAAGCAAAAGGTTAAGCGCTCAATTACTAGCTAAAAGGTGGGTGGATCAAACCCATCCAGCAGTGCCTCAGAAGACAAGAATGACAGTTGGGTTTTGTGTCAGCCTTCCTGGGCCAGGATTCTAAGCAGCTTGCCAGTCGAGACCTCCTCCATGTAATTAATTCCATAATGAAATTGGCTGTGAGCAGCCCAAGCAGGTATGGGAAGATTAGGGTGGAGCAATTGAAAGGAAGTTTCTTTGGAGGTGTACCTGTCTCTGTTTATTGTAAGTAGGTTCTGTGGTGGGAAGGTTTGGCTTTTCTTGCTGGCCTGGATTCTGCATTTGTCTCATATACCTCTGGTGCTTTGGACTTATGACAATGGCCTGCCATATTGCCTGTAGACCTTGTAGAGCCACTATCTCCACTGGCCTGTGGACTTCTTGCTTTTGGTTTGTCATCCCTGTTGAGCTATGTGAGTTGGGAAAAGTCTGAAGCTTAATATCTTATCCACAAACTTGAACCAGACTGGAATTAACTACTTTTACAACTTTCTTGATATAAACACACACATACACACACGCACACACGCACACTTTAGTGGCTTTGCTTCTCCAGAGAACCTAGCCTAATACAGCAGGCCTATTTGCTTTGGAAAGGTCACAACCTTGACAACACTATTCTGCACACATGAGGTTACCTTGAGTCAGAAGAATAACAACATTGTGTTAGTCCGGGTAGACTAGAGGAACAAATTCAAGGACACGCATGTAGATAAAAGGGAAAAAGGTTTATATACAAGAGGAACAGGACATTGAGAAAGCATCCCAACCCAGTCCAGT
>PVJH01021669.1:20217-38241 GCA_004026705.1 Nesogale talazaci
TCCTCACTTCCCGGGCTCAGAGTCCATCAAGAGCAGAAGTAACTCATCGCTGGCAGAGGTCTCCATGTGGCCGCCCCAGCTTCAGAGGTCTGGCTTCATCAGGGCAAAGCCGTGTGGTCTCTCCTCTGGCTCCTCAGCTTCTTGGACGCTGCTATCTTGTCTCGTCCGTGACTCATCATCTCTGAAACTAACTCCCAACAACTGAGGAAGATAGCTTCTCATCTTCATGAGGGAAATATCGTGAGATTTCCCAGAAGTCTCAGGAGAAAGCCATGCCCACATAGAGGCCTCATTGGCTACCCAATGGCTATCTCCAAATTAACAGGCTAGACTCCACCCTTACATTTCAATCATAAATTAACATAATCACATGACTGCCACAAACATCAACAATAAAAAGATATCATTTTAACCTACATTACGTTGTTATTCTCATTTTTATCTGTGACTAAAATTTTAGAAAATATTTAATTTCTCAATGCTTACATTCTCTCATCTATAAAATGAAATTAAATAGTAACTGTCTGGGTTTTCTAGTTTGTGAAGCACAGAATGAGTAGAAGCATACAGATAAGAACTGATGCAAGGGTTTATATGGGGAGGAGGTAGGGGTCGGGTAGGAGATACTGAGGGTGAGGGGAGATCAAAAATTGTACGTGGGAGGAGAGAGGGAACACAAGAACTGATGGCAATTACCCAACTCCTTTTAAAAGTGATTTCATATCATGGTGGGGACAAAGTATTCTAAAGTTGATTGTGGTAATGATTGACAACTCTTCTTGATATGATTGAACTATTGAATTGTGTGATATGCGGATTAAGTGCCAATAAAACTTAAAAAATAGTAACTATCTCATAAGATTCTTGCAAAGATCATATGGCAGTTATCCCGATTTGGCAGTGAGTAATTGCTCACGAAATTCTGGCTAGTTATATTCCTTATGGCACTGACACACTAAATTTGTTGATAGGACATTTCCATTGGTCTGGTGAATCAGGTCCAGAGCACGGTGGAGTGCAGACAGTTGTGCCAGATATTCCTGTAGGCCACAGAGCCTCCACCCTCAGCTTCACATCGTGGTGGAAGCAGTAGTTCATGTCCACAGACTCCTTATGGCGTCTCCTGGTTCTTAATATCAAGGGCAAAGCTTTTCACTTCATTGGAGCAAAAGGAAATCACACTTTTCTGATTCTGTGCCCTGCTCCCTGAGTTAATTGCATGAAACCTGTCTGGCACCTTCGATCCTTCCTGCTCTCACTGCTGATGCTAACTCTGGCTCCACTGTGGTCCCTGTGACCGTTCTGCCAGCTGGCAGAGGGCCACCTCGGGGTTTGTCTAAAGCCCAGAGCTCGGGAGACAGCTTTAGTGGCATCCTCATGAGCGCTGGCTAAGGCCAAGATGCTTGTACCCCCTCAACCCCTTCCTTCTGGCCATTCCACTCTGATTTACTTTCCCAGACAAGATGTTGATGTCAGCAAGATCATGTCAACAGGGCCAAAAGCCGAGGACTTGCCCTCCCATCTCTCCTCTACAGAAACCCACCATCTTAGTGAAGGACTATTCTGTTGAAAAACTCTCCCCGCAGATACCTATTCAGGTACCAAGGGGAGAAAAGAAGGCCAAAGAAAACACCAACTAAAGAAATATTTGCCTTTTAACAGCAGACTTTTGGAAACAAAAAAAGTCTCCATCGAGATGGATTTTTTTGGTGTTTCTTTTTTTCTTTTTTGGCATCATACTAGATTGGCTAGAAGTGGAAAAATATTTTAAGAGGGGCATATTTCCTGTGTCATGTGTTTATATTAAAAGGCAATTAAGTATTACACACATTTATTATGACATTACCCCAGGCCTCATTTTATGTGACGTTATCAATGTTGATAGCCTGTGATGTATCTTTCTATATATTTCGTGAGACTCATAATAGAATACATATAATTTCTTTGTACGCATCTAAAATGATGGACATTTAGGTTGCTTTTATGTTGGGGTCACTGTCAGCAACCCTTCAGCAAACACATTTGAAGCTTGAGCACGTGGGATTTCCACTGGTGGGATAGCAGGACTGCTGGCTTCAACGGCATGTGTTTAATAGCCGCTGCCAAGTGAGTTGAGTTTGTGCTTGAAATACCAGTGTGGCATAGCTCCCAGCATCATAGCAACACGCCCACCAACACAGTAAACAAACTGCTTGCTTTTGTTTTTATCAGGCAACTTGATCTAAATCATAGTTTAGCTTAAGTAAATGGAAGGAAAAGTCCAAGAGTTGAAGAGAAATTTTCAAAGGGCAGCTTGAGAAGACAAAGTAAAACATTAGAGTGAAATATAAAAGAGTTAGAAAAACTCAAACGGAAGAACATGCTCAGCGTATCGTAAACCGAAAGAACGCATGAAAAAAATTCCATCCCTGAGTTGAAATATTAAAAGATTCTATGAGAAAGACCTTGACTGATGATGCAAGGAGCATCCAGAGACGAGGCCCAGAATGCAGAGATCGTGTACTACCAAGTTGTACATTCATAGTTGGCATTCATCCCTTTCAAGAGGTAGCTTATGAGCAGGAACCAGTGGTCCTGTAGGAAGAAGTTCAAGCTGCACTGAAAGCATTTGCCCCAAACAAGACTTCAGCAATTAGTGAAATATCCATTGAATGAATGCTTCCAGAGTCTCTTCAGCTTTCGAAAACATTTCAGTTGGCCGGGAAATTTGGAAGACAGCTCCTTGACCAACTGACTGGAATTCAGCTTTTCAGTTTTTTTTTTTCCATAGAGTCATATTAGTGCCCGTTCCAAAGAAAAGGGACGCAATAGAATGCTCAAATTACAGAACAAGTTCCCTGATGTCACTGAGGCAAGTGAAGTTTTGCTGAAGATCATACAGCAATGATTGCAGCAGTACATCGACAGGGCGCGCTCAGATTTCAAGGCCAGCTTCAGAGTTGAACACGGAATAAGGGATTTCACGGCTGAGGTCAGGTGGATCTTGGCTGAAAGTAGTGAATTCCAGAAAGGTTTTTACTTGTGCTTCTTTCACTAGAAAAAGGCATCAGACAGTGCGGATTGTGGCAAACTATAGGCAGCCTTGAGAAGAATGGGAATTCGAGAGCACGTCACTGTGCTCACGTGGAACCTGTACTTGGATCAGGAATCAGTTATCCGAACAGAACAAGGGGCTGTTGCATTGTTTAAACTCAAGAAAGGTGTGGGTGAGGGTTGTAACCTGTCACCACATCGATTTCATATTTCTATTGAGCGAATAATCAGAGAAGCTGGGTTACATGAAGAGACTGCAGTATCAGCATGGGAGGAAGGCATATTAACGACCCGTGGTATGCAGAGGACACCACTGGCAGTGCTGCAAGGGAGGAGGATCTGAAGCACTTACGGATCAAGATTGCCCCCCAGGATGGATTATAGCTCAATATTGCAACGGGACCCATCGGTAACATTCTGGGCAACGGAGAAGTGATTGAAGTTGTTAAGGATTTCGTCTTGCTTGGATCCACATCCAATGCTGAAGGAAGCAGCAGGCAAGACATCAAAGGCCATATTGCATTGGGTAAATCTGCTGCCAAAGACCTCCTGAGAGTATTGAAAATCAAGGATGTTACCTTGAGGACTAAGGCAAGTCTGACCCCAGCTATGTTATTTCCAATGGCTGCATATGCATGTGAAAGTTGGATATTTAAAAGAAGGGAAGCTGAAGAAGAATGGATGTGTTTGCATGACAGGGCTGGTGAAGAATATTGACAGCACTGTGGACTGCCCAAAGAACACACAGATCTGTCTTGGAAGCAGTGCGGTGAGAATACTCCTTAGAGACACGGATGGCGAGGCTTTCTCCCACAGACTTTGGGCATGTTGTCAGGAGAGATCAGTCCCTGGAGAAGGACCTCCTTCTTGGTAATGTGGAAAGGCAGTGAAAAAGAGAAAGGCTTTCAGCAAGATGAACTGATGCAGTGGCTCCCACTGTCAGCTCAAACAAGAATAATGGCGAGGATGACATGGGACCAAAGGTGTGGGTGAGGGTGGTGGTTTCTTTCTGTTAAACATAGTGTCCCTGTCAGCTAGAGCCAACTGGCCAAGTTATTTTCCAGAAACACTCATCAAAACTGCTAGGGATGCTTCTATTTCCACACCCTCGTTAACACTGGGTCTCATTGATTTTATTTGTCCCCAGATAATTGTGCCACATAACCTCTCCTTTTATTTTAACGTATGAGTTTACCATCTCCTGAGAGGCAGTGGTCAGCACTCTTTCTTGAAGGCTGACCTGACCTGGATGGTACCTTTGGGACTGTTTTCACAGTACTCTGGCCTCCTACTGACTTTAGTGTTTTGCAGGCAAGAGCAGGAGCAGCAGCTTCAGTGAGCACGGTGGGTTTTAGTCAGGGAAGCTGATGAATACTGCAAGAATTTAAAACCTTCAAAAAGATAGATGTTATGGCAATGCTGTTTGGAAAGGTTGCCAGGATCTGTTTGTGCACAGATGCCGTGGGCATCCGTTGTTGCCCTGTCTTGACTCACCCCTGCTCTCTGCAGTGGTCACACTGCCCTTCAGAGTGACCACCTGCAGTGGGGTGCAGGAGAGGGCCTTCAACTCTGCTTAACAGGTCCAATCAGGAGGGAGGAACACATGGAGAGTTATGGCCCCACCCTCCTGGGGTTGAGCAGCTTGAAGTCTTTTCTTCTCTCTCTAGTATAAGTAGGTCCAGCTTCCTATATGTTAGGTCCAGCTTCCTATATGAATCGTCTTTCTTCAGGCTTTATGGCTGTCAGGTACCCCTGGGCTCCCAGTTTTATTCCAGGTGATGAAAATCTCTCATTAGAAAACCTTTTTTGTTTGTTTGTTTTTTGTTTTTTGGGCATCACTGCCCTCTGGTGGTGGGAGTAGGAGGCCCAGCCTTTGCTCCTGTGGAGCCACTGCTGGAATTGAACCACCATCCCAGTGGGCTGCAGTCCCGCGCACAACCACTACACCACCGGGGCTCAGCCCAGAAAACCTTTTCTAAGGTGTGCCTGCGCTCAGCGTCCTTAAATGAGTCAGAAGGGTCATTGATTCTGTGTGTGCCACAGCTGAACTCTGCCCCAGGGGATCTTTGATGGCTGGGTTCTCAGAAGGAGATCCCCAGGCCTTTCTTCTGAGACACCTCTGGGTGCACTTGAACCTCTAGCCTTTGGGTTAGCCGCCAAGTTCACTGATTTTTACACTGTCCAGGGACTTCTTTTTGGTGCATGATGAATGGTGTTTTTGAGACATGACTTGCCATTTTTCCTTTTAATCTGCCCCTCAGTGTCTCTGTTTCCTGTTCCACTCTAGCATGCTCAGATAGGACATCCCTTGGGCCAAAGTTTTCCTACAATCCTTAGGACTAGTGTGTTGTGGAGTGTAGCTTTTCACTCCGATGTAAGGATTCCATTTTCCCTATCACTCTGCTCTCATCCAGCATGCTATGACGTGGGCACCCCAGGAAGGGGCACTCCACTGAGAGTGCTTTTTTCCTCCTTTTTTTTTTTTTCAAGGCAAGCATATTTTTTTTATTTTATATATATTTTATTTTTTCATGGATTATTGTAAGTTTTTATTTATTTATTTATTTTAAATCATTTTATTGGGGACTCATACATCCTTTTTCACAATACATAATAAACATACTGTGTCAAGCACCCTCACATGTCCACTTCTATTATCATTCTCCAATCGTCCGCCTTTTCCCTTGAGCCCCTCATATCGGCTTTTCTATCCCTTCCCCTCTTCTAAGTGCAGCAACAGTGATGGAAGAGAATGAATGCTGACACAAGAGGTGTGGGGCTCTAGCCTCCACAATTGAATGGGTCCAACGGACAATTGAGGGGTGGAAAATTTTTAAAAATCTTTTTATTGGGGGCCCTTACAGCTTTTATCTCCATCCTTTCATCCCTCTATCCATCCATTGTGTCAAGCACATTTGTACATTGGTTGCCATCATTCATTTCTTTTTGTGGCCATCATTATTCTCAAAACATTTCCTTTCTTCTTGAGTCCATGGTATCAGCTCTTCATTTTCCTCCTCTCTCTCCCACTTATGCTACCCTACAGATCCTTGATAATTTATAAATTACTATTATTTTTTTTAATGTCTTGCACTGACTTATGTCTCCCTTCACATACTTTTCTATTGTCCATCCCTCAGGGAGGGGGTTATATATACATCATTGTGATCAGTTCTTCCTTTCTCCCTCCACCTTCCCCTTCCCTTTCTGGTATCGCTAATCTCATTATTGGTGCTGAGGGGGTTATCTGCCTGGATTCCCAGAGGGGTAAAATTAAAGAGACATCCGACAAGATAAATCATGGGAATGCTCACCTTCTGAATGGGCATAATCTCAGCATCCAGGTCCAAACAGAGAAAGACACTATATTTCCAATCAAGGCCTATATATACTCAGGGCTGTGCAAGCTCTCCCTAATTACAGGTAACCACATGTGTCACAAGAAGGGGTTATACAATACATGCGACAGGAAGGGACAAGTTCGGGATAGGCACTTGGGATAGGCAGGGAAGGCACTAAACGTATATATGTGATAGGAAGGCATACACGTATCAAGATGGGCAGACTCTAGAGTCAAGTCAGCAGCCTAACCTTGATCTTCCCTGAGTTGACTTGACATTAGATGCCTTCGGGCTCTCTCTCAGGGGTACCATTCATTATCCTTATCAGAAGGGAGTGGGCTATATATACTTAGGGTGGGACAGACTAGAGGGTCTGATTGCTCTAGAGGGCTGATAACGAACAGGCAAATAGTCTCTAAGCAGCAGATCTCCAAGTGGAGAGTCAGTGCCTTAGGTTTGGCATATATTACGGGGGACGACTTGGGCAGTAACTTCTGTTTCCCCCAAGGAGGGTGTGCCTGACCAATTTAATCCTGTTTCTGAGCTTTCGGTTGATGAAAACCATTTTCACCCCTGCACCAACAATGTCTTTCTGAAATATTGTGGTGGTCTGTTCTGAAAAGCATATGATGATAAGTTATGCTGTGTTATTGGGACTACACCTTCAGGGTCCTGGTAAGGCTTCTTACCTGAAGACTGGTAAGAATCAACGAGACTAGCAGGCAAGAGTTTGGGGAATAAGGTTTCATAGAGATTAATATCGGACTGAGTCCCGGTGGCGTAGTGGTTGTGTGCGGGACTGCAGCCCACTGGGTTGGAGGTTCAAATCCAGCAGCAACGCTGGGCCTTCTACTCCCACCAACAGAGGGGAGTGATGCCCAAAAAACAAAAAACAAAAAGAAATCAATGTCACAGAAATGGAAACACTACAAAATAAACATAGGCACAATGATATTTATTAAAATCTGATTTATTAAACTTTATCCAAAAGAATGAGATTATTATTGAACAGTGTTGTTATTGCAACATGCCAACATACTTTTGCTAAAGATAATTTAAAACTCACTATAGCCTCAACTCTACAGGGAGCTATTAGAAATGCAAGCCTGGTTCTGAAGTATTTAGAATGAGGTATGTTATTGTTAATGTCAGATGATTCTTGGGTGAAAGCAGAGAATAACTGTGGTGGTTTTGTGCTTATGTTAATTTCATGATTGAAATGTAGGGATGGAGTCTAACCTATTAATCTGGAGATCGCCATTGAGTAGCCAATGAGGCCTTTGTGTGGGGATGGCCTTCTCCTGAGACTTCTGGGAAATCTCGCAATATTTCCCTCATGAAGATGAGAAGCTATCTTCCCTAGTTTTTGGGAGCTAAGTCAGAGAGAGAGACGATGAATCATGGACAAGACAAGATGACAGCGTCACGAGAAGCTGGAGGAGCCGGTGGAGAGAACACGCAGCTTCGCCCTGATGGAGCCAGATCTCTGAAGCTGGGGCGGCCACATGGAGACCTCTGCCAGCGATGGGTTGCTTCTGCTGTTGATGGACCCTGAGCCCTGGAAGCAAGGAGCCATGGGGAGACCCCTGCCAGCGCCGGGATTCTGCAACCACTGACCTGTGACTTCGTGAGTCGGAAGGAGACTTTATAGACTGATTTCGGACATATGGGTTAATATCAGATTTATGACTGAACTGGACTGGGCTCAATGCCCTGTTCCTCTTGTATATAAACCTTTGCCTTATATTTATATGCGTGTCTATGAAATTTGTTCCTCTAGCCTGCCCGGACTCACCCAATAACCGAGAGATGTCTATGTGTGTTTTAGTCGCTGTACCAAGGTATTAGATTGGGTGGATCATAACAGCCCATGGATAACATTGTGAAGGATGGGAATTCCAGGACGCTTAATGATGTGAATGGGGAACATGTACCTAGACCAAGAGGCAGTAGTTCAAAGTACGACTACGTGGTTTGAAATCAAGAAAGGTCTACATCAGAGTTGTATCCTGCAGCCCTACCTATGCAGTCTGTATGTGTTGCGAATCATCTGAGCATCTGGATTATATGAAGAAGAATCGAACATCAGAGTTGGAGGAAGATTCATTAACAGCCTGCAGAACCCAGGTGATACACGGCAACCTTGCGTGATGCAAGTAAGAAGAACGTGGGAGCTCTTATGGATGGAAGTCAAAGAACACACCCCACAGTGTGGATTGTACCCAATTGGAAATAAAGCAAAAAGTCTTTACGTATGGACCAATAAGCAGCATCATAGTCTATGGGGGGAAATTTGAAATAATCAAGAATTTGATTTTCTTTGGATCTACTGTTAATGCCCGTGGTAGGAAACAGCAGTCAAGAAATTAAGCAAGACAGTGCATTGGGCAAGCCTGCTGCAAAGGGCCTCTTTAAAGTGTTAAAAATGAAGAGATCACGTTGAGGACTGACCCATGATACTTTTAGTTGTCTCATACGCATGTAAGGATGGACGATGAATCAGAAAAAAGCTTTGTGTTTGTGTGTTGATGAAGACGATTGGATGTTCTAATGCAATGTTCTCCCATTCTGTCTAGGACGCTTTAGAGAAACTCTTAGAGAAACTGATCGAGGTAGCTGGATACGTTCTAGTTTTTCTAGCCTCAGAGTCATTGGGACTGATAGTTGAATGGTCCATTATCCTGTTGGGCTACTTGTTTCCACGTATCTTTGATTTCCATCGACAGAAGAACAGTCAAATCTGATTTGGAACAAGTACAGTTATCATGCTCTTTAGAAGAAATTATGGCCAGCCTTCACCTCATGAACTTTCTTTTAGTTTTAGCTTTTAAAAATTCCTATATATTTAGGGCCCGGTGGCGTAGTGGTTGGGCGCGGGACTGCGGCCCACTGGAATGGAGGTTCAATTCCAGCAGTGGGGCTGGGCCTCCTACTCCCACCACCAGAGAGCAGTGATGCCCAAAAAACAAACAAACAAACAAAAAGGACAAAAAAAAATTCCTATATTTTAAAAACATTTGTGTGTGAATTGAATAAAGAGTTGAAGAACTGATCATCAGTTTTACATTCAATGAGTTATACACATTTCTATTTCATTTATTCCAATCACCTTAGTGCAATATCATTCATCTCACCTCCTCCCTGTTTTCTCATTTCCATTGTTCCTTTGCCAATACTTCTGAAACTTGTCCTTGGGTAAATGCTATCTCTTGGATCCCATGTCAATGATTCTAAGGTGTGCAGGCATCAATAGTGTTATTCCTCATATAGACTTACCTGGTTTGGCTGAAAATCGTGCCACAGAATTTAGTTCTAGAGGCAAAGGGGGGATCATGGACTATAGTGTCAAGGGCTTTTCCAGTGTCTATCCAACCAATAGGCATGATTTCTTCCATGATAGTGAATTTTATTTCATATCTTTCTCCCATTCTATCCAGGACATTCTAATGCAACCCCTCTTAGAGAAACCCATCGAGGTAGCTGGCTTCTCTCTAGTCATGTGCTTATGTTAATTTCATGAGTGAGAAGTAGGGGTGGAGTCTAGCCTGTTAATCTGGAGATAGTCATTGAGCAACCAATGAGGCCTTTGTGTGGGCATGGATTTCTCCTGAGAATTCTGGGAAGTCTCGCTGTATTTTCCTCATGGAGAGAAGAAACTATCTCCCCAGTCATCGGGAGTTAGTCTCAGAGATGATGAACTACAGACAAGACAAGATGGCAGTACCCGAGGAGCTGAAGGAGCTGGAGGAGAAGCCACATGGCCTTACCCTGATGGAACCAGACCTCTGAAGCCAGAGAAGCCACGTGGTGACCCCTGCCAGTACTGAGTTGCTTCTACCACTGGATGTTGTTGATGGACCCTGAGTCCTGGAAGTGAGGAACCATGGGGAGACCCCTGCCAGCACCGGGTCTCTACACCCACTGACCTGTGACTTTGTGAGTCGGAAGGAGACTTTATAGACTGATATCAGGCATATGAGTTAATATTGGACTTTTGACTTTGAACTGGACTGGGTTGGGATGCTTTCTTAATGTCCTATTTCTCTTGTTTATAAACTGTACTCTTATATTCCTATGCATGTCTATGAAATTTGTTTCTCTAGTTTACCTGAACTAACACAGTTTTTCTAGTCTCACAGTCATTGGCACTGATATTTGAATGGGCCATTAGTCTGTTGGGCTACTTGTTTCCATGTATCTTTGATTTCCATCTGTCTTAAGTCCTCTGGACAGGGAGAGACCAATACTCGCAATTTATACGACACCCTATGAACCTTTAGGACTATAGTCTATACCGGCAGATAGACTATAGATTTTTGTGGACTATGCAACACTTCATGTCCTTTGGACACATTGCCAGGAGGTACACGCCCCTGGAAAAGGATATTATGTTTGGTAGAGAGGGTGAATACTAATAAGACCCTCAATGAGACAGACTAATTTAGTGACTTCAACAATGGCCTCAAAGATAGCCAACATTATGAGACTGGTGCAAGAGCAGATGGTGTGTTGTTCTGTTATAGATGGGAGGCTGTGTTTCTGACAGTGCTCACCTAGACACAGAGCAAATGCTCATCTGTCAGGCAAATGCTGGCTATTTTGACACCGTTGCATACTAGGTTACTTGGGAACATAGAATGAAAAGTTAATGAACAAGGGAGCATGGTGATTGGTGAAAGGAAGTTCACACCTAGTAGCAGCTACGTGATAGCTATTTATTGCTGGTTTGAGTCCACCAGCCTCTTTGTGGAACAAAATGTGACCGTCTGCTGCTGTCACAACTTACAGCCTTGCAAACCTTTTGGAGAAATTCTTCTTCATCCAGTAGGGTTGAATAATGAGTCAGAATGGACTTGATGTCATGGGGTTTGGTGGTATGGGTAAGGTGACAGAGCCCCGGTGGTACAGTGGTTAGCGAACCAGGAAAAGTCAGAGAGCTTGAACCCACCAGCTGTTCAGAAGGCAGAATACAGGGCACTCTGCTTCTGTAAAGGTTTACAGCCAGGGCAACCCGATGGGGCAGTTCCATTGTTTTCTGTGGGATTGCTGTGACTTAGGGTCGACTTGATAGCAAAGGGTTTTGAGATGGGTAAAATAATGTTGGTCGTGCCTGTCTACAAAGATCAGTAGAAGCAGACTGCGACAAAGCCACAGACACCTTTTCTTAAACAAAAAAATCACAAGTGGGGAAGCCATTATCTCCCACCTAGGGTCACACGCTTCTGAAGGGGTGTTTCCATTTCTTGTTCCCAAATAATTCTCCACGTTTCCACTTTCACCACATTAAAACGGCAAATTTCACATCAACCAGATACTCAGATCATCTTCTTTTAAATATGCTTTCAGTTTGGGGAACATCAGTAAGTCCGAGGGGACAGTGTCAAGGCTACTAGGTAGATGGGGTCAAATTTGCCAAGGAAGATTTTGTAGAGCAGCCATTATTACCCTCAATGAATGAGCAGGTGTATTGTCAGGGTAGAAGCAAATGCATCACCACAACTTTCTTGATAGTCCCCTCACCAATGCAATGTTCCTTTTCCTAAAACCTCTTCATAATAATCCCTATCATCATCCTGGTACTTCAGGAACATTTATCAAGGTGATCTTTCTCTGAGTCCCAAACAACAGTAGCCATAATCTTCTGAGTTAACGTCTCTGCTTTGAATTTAACTGACCGAGCAGATCCCCTTGGAAGTCTGTGTTTTGATGGGACTCTTTTGGATTTTGTTTTGGGGGGGTTTTTGCGGGTGGAGGGGGATGCATCGTAATGTGACTAGGATAAATATATTGCTGAGAGAACCATCTGCAGACAGATTGATTGCAGAGTCATGTTTAATCATGGTTTACTTAGAATGAATGCATGCATGTATGCACTGAAATCCTAGTAACAGCATTTTTTACTCAGCGCTGTGGTGTCTCATTTAACATGACAGTCCTGCCAGGGAAACTTTATCATCCCATAAGGAAAAGAAGACAGTGTTCATTCAGTATGTCTAAGTCAATGGCCCCCAACGCTCAAAACAGCAAACACTCCTAACCACACAGTGTCTTTAGATCAGGAAGTTGGCGGCACCTTAGCTACAGGGTCACTATAAGTCCAAGTTGTCGGCTGGATGAAGGTGAGCGTGGTCTTCGTTGTATAGCTGTATGTTTCTGGTTCAAGATTTCTCATCAGGTTGCAGTTACGGTGTTGGCCACTAGCAGAGGGCTTCAATTCCGCTTCAACTGTATCTCTCCCCACTCAGTCTTCCGCAGGGTTTTCAGGGGCTGATTTTTTTAGAAGTAGATCGCCAGGTCTTTCCTCTGAGGTGCCTCTAGAATGGTCTCACACTTTCAACTCACCTTTTGGTTAGCAGCCATGGACATTCACTCTGCATATATGCTCACTCTGGTTTCCTTACATGCGGTAATATGAGAATGTATTGGTTAATATTTATGCACCCATGTTCTGTTTTCAGCGATGGTATGTTGTGCTCAATCGTCTATAAGACTAATGTTAAGGGCAACACATGTAAATCGTGACTTAATGAGGAGGAACAGATTTTACGTGTTATCTTATTTACTTCATCTACATTGAATCAGTGGCATTGATTGTATTGTGAAAGCCAGTAATTGATAAATCCGCACAGTGGAATGTTAACTCACGGGATAGACTATCCTTCTCTTTCCTTTTTGTTTTATAATGTGAAAATAGGGGGTCACATCTCCTCATTGATCTTAGTGCTTTAAACAGTCTAATAGCATTTCATGCTCATTTTATTTTGAGCCAGCAGGAAAATTGCCTGGTAAATAACTCAGTGTTGTTCACATAATCTGAGGGGGAACTGCAGGCATTGGAAACTGATTATTCATGAGATGCTAACATGCTGAAAGAAGTCTCCCTCTATCTATCTGTGCTGTGGTGGGGTCACCATCATCATGTATCCCGAGTTCTTAGAACATGACCCAAAGCAAGAAGACCGTTTGTCTCATTTTCAGCCACGTGGCTAATTAAGATTTAGCTTAATTGCTTCAACAGTCAATGGGATGGATATTCATAGCAAAAGAGGGCTGGGCATGCGGCAAAAATTGGAAGTGAAATGACTCTGCTGATTGTTTTGCTCTTGGTTTTCCCCCTCTCTCCCTCCCCTGTTACTGTGTGAGGGAGGGCAGACAAAGAAGACAGAGAGAATCGTAGGATTTGTTGTTCTGCTCACCCACACTCCAAGGCCCGAGTCCCTTGTCATTGCGTGGACGGAGACTTGCGGCGACCCTATGGGGCACAGTAGAGTTACCTCTGTGGATTTCTGAGCCTGCGATTCTTTACAGGAGCAGACAGCCTCCTCTTTCTCCTCTGGAGCGGCTGGTGGGATTGAACCACTGACTTTGCAATTAGCAGCCCCCCAATTTATGCTGTTGTGCCACCATGCTCCTTTACTATAGACAGGGACTTCCAAAATCATGTTATACTTGTGAAGCCCTTGTACATGCTTACTGGTTTAGTTCTTGCCTCAGAGAAATTGTAACCAAGTTCTGGGTGTACATCGAGCTTATCTCTATCTAGTCGATGCTTGGAAACCCACAGGGGCAGTTCTCCTCCTCCCGATCAAGTTGCTCTCAGTCAGAATTGACTTGATGGCAGGGAATTGTCTGAGGGATGTTTGCTCCTTGTTACTAATGTACTGGCCTGTTCTTTGGCTTACTTTGACCCAACCCTCCTTCCTACAGACCATTTCCGGGCTCCCAGAGTTTTGGTAGTTGATCTTGAAAGGTTATGTGCTACAACTCATCCTTTGGAAGCCTCTTGAATTCTACACTTGGCCTTGCTGTTGCCTGCAGATCTGTCCCTTCCTTTCTGATCCCCTCCTACCCAAACTCTACCACCGGTCTCTGTTTGGACACCTCTGGCTCTCATCCCATTAGATGTTCTGATTCTTCCAGTCTCAGCTCCTCACCCTACCCTCACCACACTGCTGCAGGGGTTCCCGCAGCTTGCAGGGACAGGAGACCCAGCATGTGTGCCCCAGAGCATGTTTAATCTCCCTAGGCATGTCCCGCTGGCCCAAAGTCTGTGAGAAGAAGAATTGGAATACTATTTCTTGCATCTTGCTCTCCAGCCTCTCCCCTTTCTCCTGCCTCCCCTCCCAAACTCATCCATGGAGAAGGGAATGGGGTTTCCCTTGTTTAATTAGAGTAATTGGCAGATTGGGCCAGATTATAAAGAATCAGAGACGCCTCTCACCTCCAACTCTGACATCAGTCATGCTGGGTCCCAGTGGACGGAGCAGCCTCAAGCTTACTTCCCTTTCATAGTCCTTTAATTTTCTTACCCTCAGGGTTTTGGGAAGTATTTTCAACATAATTTTCCCCTTCAGATGCATAAGTATCGTTACTGGAACAGAGGGAATAGGAGAATAGAGTGTATGAGTCTTCTGTGTATGTTCACTAGACTAATTACAGTATAACATGATGTACCCTTGTGGACTACATCCCTCCCACGCTGCTCTAACACTGGATGTTGGTACTGGGGAGATGGGGAACATACAGTTTGTTGAATAAAGGCGGTCCCCAGCAATGGAAGGTCTACAAAATTGAGCACACAGACCAAAATTTCAATGGAGTTATATTAAGCTTTGGACTTTTATGTATTCACATATCTTTGTGGAGCTGCCCTTACGTCTAAAACTGTGACTAGTCTCATGAGGGTCAACAGAATCTCCAGCTGAGGTTGTTCTCAGGTTTACAGTCTGATAATATTTGAGGGGAGAAATATAGCCCTTCTAATGTAAATGCAATGTGAGTGATGGAGAAGATATGAACCCTGCCTTCATGTGAATCATGTGAACAATGTAGTGTAGACCAGGACCTCTTATTGAGATGACTGGCCATGTGGTAGATAGGGTAGCGAACTCCATCTACTCCAATAAGCCAGAGGGGGCTTATTTGAGTATCAATTGGGCATGTTTCCTCCTCTCTGAAAGCTTTTTCTACATATCTGTTGTGGAGGAAATGGCTGTAGTTAGTTGCCATCAGTTTGGTGGAACTGGTGGCGACTTCATATACAGCAAAGCAACATCTGTCCAGACTGGAGCCTTCTCCATGAATATTCATAGGCTCAAGTTCATGGTTGTGGTCACTGCGTATTTTGAATGACTTCCAAACTAGAAAGCTCATCTCCTTATTGCCACATCGGGTAGTATTTCCTTTTGATCTATTAGGTTTCCAGTGGCTGATTTTCAGAAGTAGATCACTAGACCTTTCTTCCAAGCATGTCTTCATCTGGAAACTCTATTGAACCCTGTCCGACCGTACCAGTGTTTGAAATACTGGTGGGCAGGGCTTCCAGTGGCATAGTTACATGGAAGCCACCATAGCTGATGGCTGGGCGGAGGAAATGGAACATATGGTTATTAAGGGTGTTGTGGCAGTCATGTGCTTATGTTAATTTCATGATTGAGATGTAGGGGTGGAGTCTAGTCTGTTAATCTGGAGATAGCCATTGAGTAGCCAATGAGACCTCTCTGTGGGCATGGCTTTCTCCTGAGAATTCTGGGAAGTCTCGTGGTATTTCTCTTGTGGACAGGAGAGACCATTTTCCCCAGTGGTTGGGAGTCGCTCCCCTGACTGAGACAATGAACTATTGAGAAGACAAGATGGCAGCGTCCGAGGAGCTGGAGGAGTTGGAGGAGAAACCACATGGCCTTACCCTGATGGAACCAGAGCTCTGAAGCTGGAGAAGCCACGTGGAGACCGCTGCCAGTACTGAGTTGCTTCTACACTGGATGCTGTTGATGGACCATGAGCCCTGGAAGTGAGGAGCCATGGGGAGACCCCTGCCTGCACCGGGACTCTGCAACCACTGACCTGTGACTTCGTGACTCGGAAAGAGACTTTATAGATTGGTTTTGGGCATATGGGCTAATATCGGACTTATAACTTCGAACTGGACTGGGTTGGGATGCTTTCCCAATGTTCCATTTCTCATGTATATAAACCTCATCCTTGTGTCCATATGCGTGTCTATGAATTTGTTTCTCTAGTTGACTGGGCTCACGTACTATTCTCTAAAAATAAACATCTTATCGTGTTTTCAGCGAAAGTTTACACAACAAATTAAGTTCCCATTTGGCAATATAGAAATTGCTCTGTGACATTGTTACATTTCGTGATTTCCATTTGTCTCCTGCTCCACTATTCTGGTGTCCCTACATTGCCTTAACTTCTCATCTTTGCTTTGGGGTAAATCTTAACTATTTGTTCTCACAGAGTTACTTAAGGGAGCACAGCACGCACAGTCCTAGTGTCTATTTTATAAGCCTGTCTCTCTTTTGCAGATGCACTTTCACCAGAGACCCCCAGCAGTGGCTTCTGTTCCATGTGCTCCTTTTTCCTCCTGTTGTGAATAATGTGAACACAGGTGTGCGGGTGTCTTATGTGTTACCATCGGACGTCTAGAAGTGGGACCACCGGCTCATAAAGCATTTGTATTTCTAGCTTTTTGAGGAAACATCATCACCTTTCCCGTAGTGGCTGTACCATTTTATAATCCCATCAAGAGCCTCTAAGCGTTTTAATCTCCCTCATTTGCATGTGGTGTCTCGGGTTTGTTTTTGATCAGTGCCATTTTGCTAGGTGTGAGATTGTATCTCTTTGCAGTTTGGATTTGCATCTCTTGGTTGGCTAATGATCACATGTATTTGGCAACTGCTCAAATGTCCTCTTTGGTGATGATTTTGTTCGTGTCATTTGCCCACTGTTGTCAGAATATGAGTGCATTTGTTATGGACTGCCCTCAAAGCCTTTGTGCAGCTTCACTGGAAGCAAGTGGGAGACACCATTGTTGGCATCTTTTTTATATTTCAAAAAGGGTGCCCTGTTATGATTTTGCTTAGCTGAATCTCATTTCAAACAAATATTCTATACAGAAATTACCTAAGGTTAAATTAGTAACCGCCTGCCATTCCATTGAGTGAGACTCACAGCAGCTCTCTGGTGGATCGATCCATTTCACAAAATCATTTCCAGTCTGTGTAGTCACTTAAAATTCGGCATGATTTTAATAAACGTTCTACATCGCTTTTCTTGGTAGCTCAACTCCTGTTAAATTTGAGCTTCCTGTATCATTCCAGAAAAACTCCTGAGGTCAAATGGATTATAGCAAAAATGACATCATATACTCACCCTCAGAGTGGACAGGAATTAGAAAGTTTAATCACAGACTCCAGCAAATTGACACTCCATTTATGAGAAAGAATCTTGGGTTTCTATATTGGGAGAAAGAGCAAATTGCATCGAAAAGCAGCAGGCACAGTGTCTAGCTTCAAGCAGGTTCCCTCCCACCCACCCCTTCTTGTTTATGGTGTTAATTCTAATACCAGGGGCAAAATAACAGGCTAGGGTCACCTAGCCTGTGCTGCCTCTCTGGGTAGCTGGGCTATTCTCCGCATATTTTAGAGAGAGAGATTTAAATCGGAATAATGTAGAATGACTTAAGCGTTCTCTGAGATAGGTGAACTTTGCAACTCAACTGTTCATTACTGGCAACCCCCACCTTCACAGAGCTAACTGGTGTGTTTTGGACCCCCAGGAGCTTTCTAATGGTGATTATGATATTTTCCCATTTTGATTAAAGTTATTAATGGTTTATCTTGTGAGCCTAAATTGGCAAGGG
>PVJH01021670.1:0-38141 GCA_004026705.1 Nesogale talazaci
CCGGGTTGTTAGAACAAGGTGGGGCAAGGCTTGAGCAGATGCCCAAAATTCATCCACTGCCTCATTGTATTGCCCGATAAATAAATGTACATAGGGCAATGCCTCTATTTTAATGAATTAATGTATTTACATAGGTACACACCTATGTTTATACCTCTACCCATAGCTTTGCTTCCTAGATTTTTCCTCTGTTTCTTTTTACCTCCCTCCTGCTCCACCAACACAATCGTCTTTCTTCGGCCTCTTGGTAATTCTTAGTCATTCTTCCCAGTTAGATTGCTGTTGCTTCAACATCCCACGATCTCTATATCCTCCTCGTTGATGATTTTAATTCCCTCGTTGTCCCCCTATCTGTGGCATTATTTGCTCACTGCTCTTGGTTTTCTAACTCTATGTTTTTGCACATTTCATTATATTATTGGGCTTTATCTTCTCCAGAAGCCCTTTAAAATATTCTATTTAATTCTTTTATGTCATAATTTTTTCCATTTTCCTTAGCTACTACTCTATGATCCAGAACAGCTTCCAGGGTCTCTTATGACATCTACTTTTATCTTTTTGTTTTCTGCCTTTTTAATGATCTTTTGGTTTTTTTCTTGAATAATGTTCTTGATGTCCTCCCAGCTCATCAGAGCTTCTGTCAGTAGTGTACAATACAGCAGATCTGTTCTGGAAATGTTCTCAAAATTCATATGGGATAGACTCAAGGTTGTTTGGCTCTCCAGGACTCGATTTTAACCTGAAGTTATATATGAGAAATTGATGGTCTGTTCCCCAGTCAGCTTTTGGCCTAGTTTTAGGAACTGATATTGAACTTCTCCATTGACTCTTCCCACAAATATACTCAGTTTGATTTCTGTGTATTCCATTTGGATAAGTTCACATGTACACCCACTGTTTGTGTTGTTGAAAAAGATGTGTACCATGAATAAGTCCTTGGTCTTACAAAACTCTATAATGCAAACTCCAACTTTCTTTCTATCCCCAAGAACATAGTTTTCAACTACTGTTCCCTTCTTTTTGTTTTGAACTGTTGCATTCCAACCAGCAATATTTATTAATGCATCTTGATTGTATATTTAATTAAAATATTGGCAGAATTCTTCAATTTCTCCATCACTAGCTTTTGTGGTTGGTGCATAAGTTTGATTAGGAGTTGTATTGATTGAATCTATTTGAATTCAGGGAAATATAATTCTATCACGGACAGCATTGTACAAGGGAAAACTGCATGATTTTAAATCAGGAAAGGTGTATTTCAAGATTGTATCCTCTAACTATACATATTCAATCTTAATGTTGAGCGAATCATCATAGAAGCTATTATTTGCAGAGGAATGTGGCATCAATGAAGATTAGAAGAAGACTTATGAACAACCTGTGATGTGCAGTTGACACAACCATGCTTGCTGCCAGTGAAGAGAATGTGGAACACTTGATATTGAAGAGCAAGGGTTTAGCCTTCAGTATTGATTGTGATTCAATGTAAAGAAAATCAAGATTCTCACATCTGGACTAATAGGTAACATCATGACAAGGAGAGGAAAGATTGCAGTTGCCAAAGACTTCGTCTGGCTTGTGTCTACAATCAATGTTCATGGAAACAACAATCAAGGAATTAAAGTCTCCATGTCATTGGAGAGATGGGTTTTGTTGGATCTGCTGCACAAGATCTTTTTAGAGTACTGAAAAACAAAGTTGTTTCTTTGAGGAGTAACTCTTCCTGACCCAAGCAATGGCATTTTCAATTTCATTATAAGTATGTGAAAGTTGGAAAGCTGAACATTGAATAGGCAAGTCCAACAGTGACACAATGTTTGAATTGTGGCGCTGGTGAAGAATATTGAAAGTACCGTGAACTGCCAATAGGACAAATATGAAGATGTTATAAAAAAAAAGAATCTTTTCCCCAAATCTATGTATTTAAATTTTTTAATGTAGATTTTATTGGGGGCTCTTATAACATTTAATACATCATTTGTATCAAATACACCTGTAAACATGTTGCCATATTCATTTCCAAGTATTTTCTGCTTGAGTCCTTGGTATAAGCTCCCCTTTCTGCTTTCCTCTAGTTCTTTTCTCCCCATATTTCCCCTCCCCCTCCACCTCCCCCATGAACCCTCAAAACTTTTTTGGGGGGCATCACTGCTCTCTGGTGGTGGGAGTAGGAGGTGGAGGTTCATTTCCACCCTAGTGGGCCACAGTCCCGCGCACAACCACTACACCACCAGGGCTCAGCCCTGAACCCTCAGAAACTTACAAACCTCCATTACCTTTTCATATCATACATTTAAATTTTTTTACAAAACAAACTTATAATCTTTAAAGTACCCTGCATTACACTGAGTGCATGTATCAAATCTGTGATTCCTTTCTTAGAAATATTTTTCAAACTCATCTGTTTGAATAGCTAATAGCACCTCCTTTGTTTTTTTCTTCACCTTTTCTACATCCTCAAATGGCTGCCCTTTCATGCCCCTCTTCATCTGCAGAAACAAAAAGAAGTCACATGGAGTGAGGTCAGGTGAGTAAGGTGTGTGGGGCAAGATATGCATGCTGATTTTTGCCCCAAACTGAAGCACTGAGATGGCTGCATGAGCAGGTGCATTGTTATGGTGGCAAAACCAGTCCCCTATCTGCCATAAATCAGGCCTTTTTTTGTCACTCTCTGTTAAGTTATCCTTTCCAAACCTCTAAATAGAAAACTTTTAACAGTCTGATTTGGTGGAAAGAAGTCCAAGTGCACGAGTTGACATTTTTGTCCATTTGGGAAGTTGATGTACATCCAGAGTGAATTTTGTTATCAATCGTCATTTCCCCTTTTTGAAACAAGAAAACCACTCGTACACTTGAAAGCTCCCATAAGTTTTCCCTTATCCTTGTAAGCTATATTCAACATCACTGCAATTTCTGTACCATTTTTCCTGAGCAGGAAACAAAATTTCATGGTTGCATGCCATTCTCTTAAATTAGACACCATAAAAAACAAGGTTTGAATAAGACTCCTTTTATGAAAAAATTCACTATGAACAGAGAGACCCTTTCCAGGTGACACTATACTTAGTGGCATTATTCAATCACAACAGGAAAATATTTGATGGTACCACTGTTAAAAGATATAAATAAATATTTTTCATACCACAAGAAGCATTATTTTAATCTTTTCAGGGGTGGGAGAGAAAACAAAAAAAAGGGGAAATATGGGTTAAAAAGTGTCACCTACGTAGGAGACTACAAGGGGGGGGGGTGGAGAAAGGACCAGAAAAGTCAGGGGAGGAAAGTTATTTGGAGGTTTGATACATCGATTCCGTTTTTTTAATCCCAGGCTTCTTTTCCTCCCACCCCCCCCCCCCCCCCCCCTACATCTGAACAAGGTGCTACCTCCTAGATGAGAGAGGGAAGAGGCTGTGACTACTCAAGCAACCGCACCCTGTACGACCCTGTGGCTTATGGTGTTTTTCTCCTAGCGGGGACAGGGTATGAGAAGCTGCCATCCAAATGGTTTGGGTCAGGAATCCCACTCTGAACTCTAAGTCAGCAGAGTCCCTAATATCATTTCTGTCAGGGTCGATCGTCCCAGTCATTCAGACTTCAGAGAGTCCAAGCATCTGGAATCCCACATCCCCCATATGTACCCTGGGAAATGAAGCACTATCATCCGGTGACAGAGATGGCATGTTCATTTAAAACCATTTATCTTTCTGATAGATTGTGAAACAGATTCAAATGGCATTCGAACTATCTCTTGGAATTCCATGGGTGTTCATAAAGAAGCCAAAGTACCATTAAGTTGCTGGAATTCACATCCTGTATTGAAGCATCATAAAGTTTAAGACCCCAATATTCCAGCTTCCAGTTAAGGACATGTGAGAACCTTTTCATTTCAGTGGGGTGCATGGGCATAAAAGACAGCCCAAAGCCTTCTGCTGCTGCAGAGTTGACTTTCTCAGCTAAAGGTAGAAACTAGAGGACACCCGGTTCCTTCCAGGTGCCCATCTCATAGGTCACTCCTGGTTCATATTCTTGCAATATCTTCCAATTTAGAGTTTTTGTGGTTCTGGCTTTCCATCTGATGTGGTTTTTGAAAACACAACTAAGCCTTGAAGAGCATCTCTCATTTCAAACCACAGCTCAAGGCTATTTTCCAGGAAGGATGGTAAACTCTGCTGGGAACTTCCTCCTCTTCCTTTCATCTTAATGACCAGCTAACTTAATATACCTTCCAAAGAAACGTTGGTAGCAGGGCCACGGAGGTGGAACACTCTCTGAGGAAGAAACGTGTATGCGTTGAATGTAGCCTCTCCTACTAGTAAACTTCGCAAGGGCTTGACAGTTGTCAAGCGTTTCATTATTTTATTAGCCTGAGCTACACAGGTGTCCTTTTAATATGAGAAAAATTACTTGGTTGCGTGCCCCTCCACCCCCCACTTCTTTGGGTGATGATTTCCAAATTTTCCCTTTGAGGCCATTGGATGATTTTGTGTCAGCTAGACACTCCTGGCTATGGGTGAAGTCAAACCTGCCTATCAAGTTGCATCCTGATGACACCCCCTGGATGGCAGGAGCCTTTCTGGTGCAAGAGTGTGAGACCCTGGGAACTGTTTTTGCCACTGCTTGCTGGGACTCTGCCACTGACCCTGAGAACTGCCATGCTCTGTCATATTTCCATTGACCGTATATTCCCATGCCTGCACCCCTTGGCCTGTGATCATCCTGCGTTCTGCACCATTGCCCGTGGCTGCATGCGTCTTCAACAGGGATTTATGGACGAGGCTCAGACTTAGGGACTTGAGCTGGGGTGGGCTAGAATGCCTTCTCCATATTGAGTTATTTCTTGATATAAAGCTCTTTCTTATTACATAGATGAGTGTCACTGGGTTGTTTCTCGAGACCACCCAGTCGAACACTTTTCAAAGCTCAGCTTTCTCATCTGATTATAAAGATAACATATGCAGTCAAGCAAATACAGAACTTAAACCACACGACATCCAATTTTCTCACGGCTAAATGAATAAATTTTGCGATGATAAACTAGTATTTCTAGTTTATCCCGCTCCTGCCAAGAGACCCATGCTCCATCTCTACTCATTTCTGCTGTTTTCATTTGGAAACAAAGCCTGCAAGTGAAGACACATATTGGAATTGAGTTTGAGGGAGGCTTTCAAACTTCAGTTGCAGGTGCCAAAGAATCACTTCACAAAAAAATCTCTTAACTGTGATTTGGAAAAAGAACTGGTCATGTCACTGTTTATTTTGTAGCACTTGGGTGGATTCTTGCGTATTACTCAACAATGCCTATGAATCTGACCTTTGTGGATGACTGGGTGATAGTAGTGTCATTGTTTTAAAAGCCTGGCTAATAACATTGACTGGCTCACTCAGAGCTAGTTAATTAGAAGGAAGAGCTGATAATGGCATCTTTATGATATGCAGCCATGTGATAAGATAGAGACATAATGAGGACTCTTTTCTGCTGGAAAAGATTAAAGACATAAAATCCTGGCAGCTTGGAAAGATAAGAGATTCTTTGTCCTTTTACAATAAATGGCCAGATGTCTTTATTTAGAGAGAATAGGACCTGATGTTTTAGGACCAGTGTTGAATCTATGTTTTGATTGTGCTTTGAAAGATTTTGTTAGTTTGGTTTTGTTTCACTGTTTTGGGGTGGGGTTTTTTTGTTTTGTTTTGTTTTGCTGGAGGAATTGGTTTGGGTTATCCCTCTGTCTTTTGTCCTGGATGTAGGTGACCACCTTTAAAAGAATCCAAACTCTTCTAGTGGTTCGCCTTCCTCTCCTAGAAAGTGGGAAGCATATTGAGAGGTAGGAGAGAAGGTGACCTCAAGAAGTAGGTAAAAAATGTATTCCCTGGGACGCTGTTCTCACACCAGTGTAAAATTAGGTGGCAAA
This sequence comes from Nesogale talazaci, assembly GCA_004026705.1. Taxonomy (NCBI): domain Eukaryota; kingdom Metazoa; phylum Chordata; class Mammalia; order Afrosoricida; family Tenrecidae; genus Nesogale; species Nesogale talazaci. The sequence continues at coordinate 5,910 of PVJH01021670.1, forward strand.
GATAAAACTTGCTGCAGTCCAGAACAATCTCCCTGCTGATCCTCCTCTGTGAACTTCTGGAGCTCCTCTTACAAACAGACTGTGGCCAAGCCAGCTCCAACTCATGCCAGCTCCACGTTTGTTAGAAAAGAACTATGCCCCGTGGGAATCTCCGTGTCTGATTGTGCAGAAGCTGATCACCAGACCTTTCTTCTGGGGCAGTACGAAGTGTACCCAAACTTCTAGCCTATGGGTGAGTGCCAAGTGTGCTAACAACCATTTATGCCTCCAATGGCCGATCTCTCTCCTTCAACAAGAATCCATCAGATGGTCACCTCAACCATGTCCTAGGAATAGAAAGGAAAATCCAGAATTTTAGGATTCAGGAAGAGAAGTTTCTGTCCTTCTAGTCCTTATTTAAAGAAAAGAATTTTGTTGGACAGCTTCCATCTTCTTTATTCAGCAATTCAATCTTGAAGGAATATGAAAAGTGGAAGATGTTTTTGAATCTGTCTCTAACCTCTGTCTCCAGAGGTTTTGAATCTTTCTCTAACTAGGCAACTGCTGGGGAGCCAGCCCATTTCCTTTCTAGAGGCTTATATCTTTCTGATCGATTTAAAGGACTATATGAGAGATCAACTCTACTTCCTAAAGATAAAGATAATATCCATTGTGTTTGACTTTACATCACCAGCTCCTTGGACTGTGCCTGATCTGTAACAGGCCCTCAGTAAAATGTGCTGAATAAACCAGTGCCTACACAAAACAATCCCAAAAGGTCTGCTGTGCCCCTAAGATTTGAGGAAGTTTATTTTAATAACTCAGCCCGAACATATTGCACTGGTTGCAGGCACCAGTGACTTTGTTCACTATCTGCGTAGATATTTAGACCTCTTCTGATATCACCATTAAAAAAAAACAAGTTTCAAAAAAAAAAGGAGAAGCAAATCACACACAGGACTACTGAATTCTAAACTTCATGTAACAACAGCAGACTCAAAATGTGGACCCAGAAAATGCCATCTAAAACTCATGTTTGTCGATTATGAGGATTTTACTTTTATACAAGTTATCTGATCTTTCCCTCTGAGGCATGATTCTCCCATCTGTTATGTTGATAGCAATATAATGATCACATAAACACACCAACAGGTACACAGAATTGTACACTTGCAAACATACACAAATCTGCAATCTCATTCACACAGGGTTGTTTTGATGATTCAGTGGGACAATATCTGTGAAAGCATTTTATAGCAAAAAGTGCAACCATGTGTCAGCTACAATATAGGCTAATGGACCGGATTGGTCAACATGGACTAGAGACAAAAGCACAATTACTAACGCACCTTCAAATATGACTAGGTGAGACATCTCAGGGACATGTCAGCCACTTATGACACTTCTTTTCATTTTGAACATCAAAAAAATTGGGAATAACACTCCGAGGGCTTTCATGTCCACAGATGAAAAACACATGGATTCCGTTCCACTAGATACATGCACTAAGACTGAGGAAGAATATCATGAGGAAGGAATGCGAGATTGGGTAGGATCCCAAGGTTTAAAATAAAAATATAATCATTCGAGGAAAAGAAAACTAATATTTAGGGCTGAGCCCCGGTGGCGTAGTGGTCGTGTGCGGGACTGCGGCCCACTAGGATGGAGGTTTGATTCCAGCTCCAAGGAGCAAAGGCTGGGCCTCCTACTCCCACCACCTGAGGGCAGTGATGCCCAAACAAAACAAAACAAAACAAAAAAGAAAAAGAAAACTAATATTTATTAAGTACATCATGTTGCCCAGATGTTTGACATACCCTCTCTCCCCTATTACTCACAAACCATGAATCTCACACTGATTCCCTTCATTTATATGTAAACTAACTTGAAGTTGTTGAGTTATTTACCAAAAGTCACAGAGAGCCGCTGACCCCAGTTTGACAGGGCTAATGCCTTGGTCTCTCTTCAATCCTGCCTTCTTGAGGGAGTTCTGTTGGCACAAGAAAAGCTGGTCATAAAAAAAAATCACCTTCTCTGAAAAAGGTAAATCATAGATGATCACAACCAAGCAGTTTCTACTTATAATTTCACAAGTTGGAAACAGTGTTCCTTCATCTATTCCTGTCACTGTCTCTTGTGGTCTTAGCTGACAGAATTTCTACTAAGGTAGTGCGACTCACCAGGCACAAAGCATAATCTTTCTAGTGAAAGATTCTGTAGTGTAATGTTAACAACGAGGGTAGGTACATAAATACACCTTTATTATAAGCTTCAAGGATTAGCATGAATCCAAATTCCAGCTAGAAATGGACCCATGCTTCCTCTTTTTACATTTTTACCCCTTAATATCTGTTGTTTCTATATTTGTTAGTCTGGGTAAACTAGAGGAACAAATTTCATAGACACGCATATGGATATAAGGAAAGGGTTTATATACAAAAGGAATGGAACACTGAGAAAGCATCCCAACCCAGTCCAGTTCAAAGTCACAAGTCTGATATTAACTCATATGCCTGAAATCAGTCTATAAAGTCTCCTTCCAACTCACGAAGTCACAGGTCAGTGGGTGCAGAATCCCAGCACTGACAGGGGTCTCCACATGGCTCCTCACTTCCAGGGCTCAGGGTCCATCAACAGCTTCCCGTGGTGGCAGGAGAAACTCATAGCTGGCAGAGATCTCCATGTGGCCGCCCCAACTTCAGAGATCTGGCTTCATCAGGGCAAACCCGAGTGGTCTCTCTGCTGGCTCCTCCAGCTTCTCGGACGCTGCCATCTTGTCTGTGATTCATAGTCTCTGGGATTAACTCCCAACAACTGGGGAGATAGCTTCTCATCTTCACGAGGGAAATATCGCGAGATTTCCAAGAATTATCAGGAGAAAGCCATGCCCACACAGAGGCCTCATTGGCTACTCAATGGCTATCTCCAGATTCACAGGCTAAACTCCACCCCTACATCTCAATCATGAAATTAACATAAGCACCTGACTGTCACACTATGTTAGTTTAATTTTCTGACTAAACCACTTAGAAATAGACCAGCCCTCATTCCCTGTTATGCGAAGTCAGGACAAAACATCTCTGGTCATATAAGACCAAGTCCATAGAAAGCAGCTATCGCTTTCTAATGCCACAATCCTTTAATTCAGTTCCTCATGTTGTGGTGACCCCCCCCCCCAAATCATAAAATTATTTTCATTCCTACTTTATAACTGCAATTTTGCTACTTTTATGAGTCAGGCAATCCCTGTGAAAGGTTTATTCAACCACCAAAAGAGTCATGACCCCAGGTTGAGAACCGCTGAGCTACAGGTGTTAGGAGTCTGTGCAATTTTCTGGGCTTAGGCCCAGATGTTCCAACCAGCTAGTGAGTGAATTATCCATCTGTCTTCTACCCATCACTCGTCCACTTGTACTGTGTCAAAATCTAGAAAAAGACTCTATCCTTCTTTATCGACATTTTAGACATCTATTACAAGAGCACCTCCACTTCTCAGCATCAGATTTAGTCTTAATTTCCTAGTGCTTTTGTTACAGAAATACCAAAATGAGTGGCATCAACAATAATGGAGATACGCAGCAAGGAGATTATATTGCTTGAACACCACCACCACCACCACCCCACCATCACCACCACCACCACCACCACCCCTATAGCCAGACAAATCAAGAAGAGAATATAAGAGATCAATAACTGGAGCAAAGCAAATCCACAAAACCCCTAAAGAGCCTGAAAATAACCTTTGGTCTAGGAGTGGCAGCCCAGAACTTCCCCAAGACAGGAGGGAGAGGCTCATAAAGGCCAGCAGATAGACCTGCAACTATATATGGAGGTGTTTGGGTTAGTTTTGTTTTGTTTTGTTTTGTTTTGTTTCTTGCTGTTGTTTGGGGGTGCTGCATTTTTTTTCTTTTTCCTCTTCTTTTCTTTTTGCAAACTTTTGTTTTCTTATTGCTCAAACTAGGACATTGCTGGTTTTGCTACTTAGACAAACAGTCTGTCTTCCCATAAGACAGACGTGGGAAGCAAACTCAGGGAGCAAGCAATGAGATCAACGTCCCAAGAGGGTCTTGAGGGAAATAGGTGGGGGAAAGGTAAGCAAACAATGCCATAGACAAGAGAACAACCAGGGAAATAAAACCAACACCTAGAAGGTTGTAGAGAGCCTGTAGATGTATTGGCCTATGTACATATATTTATAAGGCAGTATATTGAGGCTGTGGCTGGGCCTTGGGTCTCAACTCATACCCTCCCTCAATGCAAGAACACTTTGTTCTAACAAAATGGTATTTTTTGATGCTCACACACACACATTTCCTTTCAACATGGTTGCTGAAGAAAAATAAGGTGTAAAAGCAGATGCGAAACACAGCAGATAGTACCCAGCTATTAAAAGATATAGCCTCTTGGATCTTAAAGGCTTGAAGTTATGAGCAGCCATCTAACAGCGAAGCACCAAGCCCACGTGGAAGAAGCACATCAGTCAGTATGACATTGAGGTGTTTTTGGGGACTGGGTAACAGGCATCAGAAGATTCATAACAAACAGCCAACCAACAAAAATGCATTGGTGAGAATGAGGGAGGTCAGAACGGAGACCCAAAGCCTATCTGTGGACAATGGAGCATCCTTCAAAAGAGGGGTCACAGGGAAAGGATGAGTCAACCAGGGTGCAGTAGAGCACCAATGGATCCTGCAAAATACCTCTGGTTCCTTGAGACTTTCTGACCCCAATGCTGCTTCCCACTCTGGATTAGATGGGAGTATGTGCATAGGCATAGGCAAGAGAAAATTTTCATGATACATGGAACCCAGGAACAGTCATAGGAATAGCAACACTGAAAGAGTAGGGGGAAGGGAGGAAAGTTGGAGAAGAAGGGGGTAGGGATCGCAATGAATGGCACATAACCACACACCCTTCAGGGGGAAGAACAACAGAAACCAAAGGGGAAGGGAGACAGCAGTCAGTATGACATATGGAAATAATAATCTGTAATCTATCAAGGGACTACGAGTGTATGTGTGTGAGGGGGTGGGGAGCTGATCCCAAGAGCTCAGTTGGGATAAATGTCTATAAAAGGACAATGGTAATACATGTACTAACATGTCTGATGCAATTGGTATATGGATTGTAACAAGAAGTGTAAGAGCCCCCAATAAAACGATCTTAATTTAAAAAAAAAAAAAACAGTCATTTTCTCACAGTTCTGGAGACAGAAATCCAAAATGAATATATTGTCAATCCCTTCCTTATAGGTAACCCTGGTTCTTGTTTAATTCCTTAACTCTCTACCATCAAGTCAAAGCTGACTTGTAGCAACCGTTAGCGATGTTCAGATGGCATCCATATTCACCTATTTGTCTTGCTTCTGTATCTAATCTGCTACTCATTGGTGACTAGGTCTTTGGCATACCCTACACTGATATGAGCTCATTAATATAACATTAGATTGATTATGGAAATTCACAACATGACATTATATCCATAGCAATATACTCTAAAATTCTCCTGCACAGTTACCCAGTGTGGAAACAGATAGGGATGTGTGTTAGTCTGGGTTTACTGGAGAAATAAATTCATAGACACTCATTTGTATGTGAGGGAACTTAATATTAAAGAGAAATTGTACATTAGAAAACATCCAAACCCAATCCAGATCAAGTCCATAAGTTCGATATTACCCCACATGTTGATACTAGTCTATAAAATCCTCATTAGGCTTACACAACCATGCAATGGTGCTGCATGCAGGAAGATCACAAGCCAGTGGATGAAAAGTCTTGTGGATCCAGGGATGGTGAAAGCGCCTCAGTGCTGGTATAGGTTTCCACATGACCCCTCCAGCTCCGGGACAATGGTTCTATCCGTGGAGCTCCATATGGTTTGTCAACAAGAGTGTCTCATAATAGCAATGAGTGTAACTGGCCCCCAAGGAGCTATTTATTTCCATAGCACCTCCAAGTGAGGACATCAAGCTGCAACCTGATTGACAGGCTAGACTCCACCCCTTCACCAGTTGACAGGAGATTATGCAACTGCCACAGAATGGTTGATTATGAACAAGGACTCAGGGCAAAGCTGCATGAGAGGACAAGGCAGCAACACTGGTATGACAACTGAATCTAATCTTTGCTTCTCTGACTTCCATGTGAGTAAAAGAGAGACTTCTGTTTGATAATGTCCTGGATATTTTCTCTAACAAGTAATTACTCAACTGCTGTACAGACTTGATTATGAACATCCAACTGCCCAACTTCAAGGTAATATCAGCTTGCCAAGGATAATCTTATTTACCCTTTGTGTGTGCTACTAACTAACTACAAAGAAGTCACAGAATAATGGCAGATAAGGTTGTCTCAATATGAGCTCTAGAGAAAGTAAAAAAAATTCCTTACCTTTTTTTCTTTACCAAAACATTTATTCCATTTTAACTTGGGAGATAATGTTTTGTACAAGTCAAGCCCAGTCTTTGTACATTTGATACTGTTGCAAAATGTGAGGGTAAATTGAAAAGTGTTGCTACAAAATCATAGAAACCTTAATTAAACAAAAATATCAAAATGTGAAGCTATTACCTCTTGACATACCCTTCATATAGTTCTATATATTCTGAAGTGTTTCTATCTTGCTAATCCTTCCCCCTAAGAATGCTACACTACACTACACTAAAATGTCCAAGACTAAATGTCTTTGATTTCCACTACACTAAAATGTCAATTTGGGTACCTTAGAGGATATCAAATCATGTTTCCTTTAAAAGTTATTTGAGTTTAAGATCAAAAACAAGTCTGAAAGGGTAAAATCAGAACTGCGGGCTCAATATTATAATTCTTCCCAAGAAAATTCTCCAGGACAGCACTGAATACCTTCAAAGAATGAGCAAGTACATTGTTCTGATTTGGGGGGAAATTCATTTGGTGCAAATTGCTTCATCTTTTTTCTCACCAATTCAGTTTTCAATTTTCTTAAAACTTCATAATAAGCCCTCATAATCATCCAGTATTCTTTGAGAAAAAAATCTCTGTTAAGATTACCACTTTGGGATTCTAAAAATTAGCCACATTAACCTCCAAGCTGACCTTTCTGCTTGCATTTAACAACCCAGCAATGCCTCAAAAGCCCCTATTGACTGGACTCTGTTTTTAAGGTCACTTAAAGAAGACTAAGATAAGTATATTGCTGAAAAAATTTATCTATAGCCACCATACTGCAAAAACATATTTGAATCCATTTTGTTTGGAATAAACAAGTGCACATACCGGTTGGAACCCTAGTCAAAGTTTTTGTTTGTTTGTTTTACTTACCACCATATTGTGTTGCCTCGGTGATATAAAAAGACAAGAATAGGCAAATAGAGAGATCAAAGTTTGTTAGTGGTTACTGAGGGTGGGAGGGAGAGTCTTTTATGGAATGTTGACTTTTGTTTTATGGTGTGGGAAAACTCACATTGATTAAGGCTAAGTTTTGACATTTAATTAATTTTCTTTCTGTTAAGTTTTATACTTTTAAAAACTTGTGTGTGCAATGTATTTATAACAATGGACAACAGAGAGAGAGAGAGAAAGGAACTGTTGGCACTGCTTAGGTACAAAATATGAGCTTAGGTTTCTTGGTTTAGAGGCTTAGGGTCATATTTTCTTGGACCATAGTAGTTAATTGATCTAAAATGTATTTAGTGACTCTATCTACTCCCCAGTTTATTATGCAAAGCAGTGTTTATTAAATGGGAAATACTGCTCCCTATGCAGGTGGCCTGAAAAAGCAGATATCTACACTTTATCTTGGATTATGAGCTATTGTTAAGTCATGCTGAGTAATTAATGCCCAGGGGTGTTGCTAAGGTTTCATAGTTTTTCTTATTTTCTGAAAAGGAAGCAGTAGGCCAAATAACTTTGGTAACCTATAGTGAATACCCTGGATCTTAAAAGCTTGCAAAATGTAGAATCTGTGACCAGAAGAAACAGATTTTACCTAGCTATCAGTATGGACCATTTGATGCAAGAGTCTACAGAAGAAGTCTTATAGAATACTTATTTTCTGGGACATGGAAGCTGGATGAACCCTTGAAACTATTGCCCTGAAATAATCTTTAAACCTTAAACCAAAAATATTCTGCTGAGGTCTTCTTAAAGCCAAACAATAGAATCAAGGCAAGATGGTAAACTAGACAGATACATTGTCTAGACACTCTACAATAAAGACACAAGAAACTAAATGAAATAAATATGGATGACAGTTCCAGAACCCTGTCAGAAGAGAAGTAGATTGAATGCTCACTAGTAGAAAAAGCTGGAGGAAAAGTGCTGAGAGAAAATATAGTCAAAATGGGTGGGTGAATTGTCAACTGGCCTGACACAGTTTGACCATTTTAAACTTTTGCAAGCAATATTAAGTGATTCACTCCACTTGCCAGATGGCATAGTGCTCACACTGGTATACAGAAGATGTCGCCCTCCCATTGACCCCACACCTTTCTGTTGACCAGAAATATGACTAGTCCCCATCTTCATCCATGCAGAAGTCAACCCCTTTCTTTACTGAAGATCAGAAACATGCCCTATGGATCTGGTGTTGGGTCCACACTCAGCCCACATCCCACTGAATCCCATATCTCATGACTTCCAACTCATTGAGCAAACAGAACATGCAGCTGTGGATAGAAAACTGCCCGTAGACACCCCTGGGCAAGCATGAATTCCTTCATAATTAGTGTCCCTTTCTCCAGCTGATTTCTCAGCCCAAGACATTATTTCTGGATCAGAAGCCCTGGCCCAAGACACTTTCTAGAACAGCAAGAGCTCAACCTATGACCACACATCCCACTCCCTCACTTGTCCACACCCGTGATCTCCTTGACCAGCAGAGTGTAGACTCATACCAGATGTCCTGACCTCTACTCCCAGTTTTCTCCATTACTTCTTGTTCTTTTTCCATCCTTTTACTTTCCAGTCCCTTAGGGTTTTTTATTTATTTCTTTTTGTCTGTTTCTATTTTCTTTGTTCTCTCCATTTATTTGGATCATTTTCTCTTCTTTTCGCCATTCTCCTTTCAGTATCTTAAAGTTCAGCAACACAGAAACCACACGAGCAAAATGAACTTAACAACGAAAATTATGTGGAAGAAATCAGCAACATCACACACACACACACACAAGTCAAATTTACAGCATAAATGCATGTCTCTCAATAATGCTGTTGGATGTAAATGGATTAATGCACTGGCCAAGAGAAACAGAGTAGTGGAACAGACAAGAATTCATAAACATACTGTCAACAAGAGACATACTTTAGACACAAAGACAAAAATAGCCTGAAAACCAAATAACAGGAAAAAATAAGTCAATCAAGAGAGCAGCAATGGAAATATTTATTTCTGATGAGATAAACTGTTAGGCAAAAAAAATAGCATAAGAGACAAGTTAAATGATGCTCAAAAGGTCAAATGAACAAGAGGGTATACCGATAATAAATATCTTTCACTCAATGAAATACCACCGCTCGTCTGTCAGTTTGTCAAACTATTATAGCTTATGAGTTACTGTGATACTAGAAGCTATGTCATTGGTATTTCAAATGCTAGCAGGGCCATCCAAAGTGAATGGGTTTCAGCAGAACTTCCAGACTAAGAACAGATTATGAAGAAGGACTTGGCCACCCACTTTGGAAGCAGCAGCCCTCCAAATGAATAACATGGAAATAGAGTTAGAAACTGAAGGTCTAGTGAATGGAAGCAGAGCATTGTTGTAGAGAGTGCCAGAGGTTGGGTCCCTGAGATCAAAAGGCACTCAAAATGTGACTGAGGAGTTGATTGTTTGTTTGTTTGTTTTTATTTGTTTTTTGTGGGCATCACTGCCCCCGGGTGGGAGCAGGAGGCCCAGCCTTGCTCCTGGAGAGCTGCTGCTGGGTTTGAACTGCCAACCCTGTGGGCTGCAGTCCCACACTCAACCACTATGCCACTAGGGCTCAGCCGGATTTGCTTTTCAAAGCAGAGCCAACCATAAGAATGGGGCAAAGGCTGTGGGAGGAGAGCCTTCACAGTCTTCACTTGCTGATAGGGCAGAACTGAAAGCATGAAGAAACAGCTATAAAAATCCAGTAAGTTGAACTTGGAATGCACAAAGTATGAATCTAGGAAAATTAGAAACTGAATGAAATGAAAGTGAATGCATAAAACTCAGTATCCTGGACATTGGTGAACTGAAATGAACTGGTATGGTGGCCATTTTGAATAAAAAAGAATCATAGTTCACTATGCTGGGAATGGCATAGTATTCACAGACAAAAGGGCATTTCAAGATCTATTCTGAAGTACAATATAGTATGCAATAGGACTAAACCTATTATTCAAATGTATGCACCAAACATGAAAGCTGGTGATGAAGAAATTGATGGGTTCTACCAATATTTTCAGACATGCTCTCAAGACTCACTGATAAATATTGGTGATTGGAATACAAAAGTTGGAAACATCTTTCATGCTGTAGCCCTCATTTCTCTAGAATATACTGATACCTTGGTTCTCTAACTCACTCATTCTAAATTCAAGTTCAAATGCTGACAAGTTCAAGAAGTGACCTTTTTTTTAATCTCATAAGAAATAAAGGGACCTAAATAATGGGTCTGAGGCCCAACAATTTTTTCAGGACTTTAACACAAATTTAACAGGTAGGGGTTGTGGAAATACCTCCCAAACATCTCAATATAATAACTATAGTACATTGTGTATGAAAACACAAGGCAGTAAATGATATTAAACATTTTGTTCAGGTACATTACCTGGCCAGGAGGCTTCCTGACATCCCAGAAACTTGTCAGGACTTAGTGGAGGAGGAGAAGGGTTATGTTTGGGGAGGAGAGTTTCCTTCCATCATGACTGCGAGCAGTACACTTTCTGTCTCTCTTCTTTTGGTCTTTCTTCACCTTTTCTCACTAAAAATGTGTCTTTTGTTGCCTTATCTGAGTGATGTCCAGTCCAGAAAGTGGTCATTCCATTCATTTAACACTCCTTTAATTATTAATGAACTAGGAACCTCTTTCTCTCATCCTACTCCCTGGAGGATATGTCCTCATTGGCATTCTGCTACTACTTCTGAAAATCCTAAAGTTCTTTAGAGGTGAACACTACACTGTGTTCTTTTACTAGCTCCTCCACATCCTCTCCATCAAACTCCAGACCCATTGACCAGCCCAGAGATACAATATTCTCCATAATAGGTACCACCTCAGAACTTTCAATGCTTAAAAGTCTCTCTTCTGGCCACAACTTTGTCATGCAGAGTTCGTAGTCCACTAAGAGACATTCCCCCAGACTTTGTCGATAATGGAGAGCTGTGCCTGGAAAATTATTTTTTTCAGAAATCTTGAAGGATGAACTGAAAGTGCTTTGGTGTATATTGTGTGCATATATATTGAAATTAGCAAGGACCAGCCACTGCTGACTTTGAACACTTTGGGCCACTCAGGACTTACCCCCAGAGCATTTTTCGCTGGATCACTATGGAGGCTTTTAGACTTTCTGCATATCACTCTCTTAGATACACTATCACCAGAGAGCAGTTTCTGATTTATCCAAATTAACAGTAACTTTTCAACGTCTTTGATGGCCTGGGCTCTTTGTTTATTGGTTAATAATTTCACACATTTTTCTACATTAGTCATGTTAATCACATTTTTTCTCCAAAATGTTGATAATGTCCACTTAGCCATGTTGCCAAATCAGACAAGCAGCGACATAATTCAATGATTTCTTTCTTTTAAGTCTACCATGGTTCTCAAAGCTTTCTTCTTAGCTTGACTGTGAGTATTCACACTTGCAGAAAGATAGGAAAAAACATAAATATCCATCAAGAGAAGAATGGATAAAGAAAGAAACTCTAGTAACTCTTCATGATGAACTAAGCCAGGGGTCAACAAGCTCTTGAGACTGAAGAGTTCATCCTGCCCCTACTAACAACTTGAAAATCACTCAAGAGCCTTAAATGTTTTTCTAAACAAATGAAATCACCGTGATCTGAAATAATAACCTTCAGATGTTTTCAGTGTTACTTCAGAGTCGTGCATTCTCACTGAAAGAATGGCATATGGTGGCTCGCAAACCACAGTTTGCAGATGACAGGTCTAAGCAGTGATATTAAAGAATAATGATGAATTTTTGAACCACTGAGATAGTTCAAGTTTATTGTGCCAACCTGACCAATAAAGACAAATGGGGTTAATTGAAGGACAGAGAGATAAATGACTCCGTGAGCCTCTCCTTTCTAGTTCTTGGGTCTCTTGCTTTCTGATGGTCAGACCAGCGTGCAGTTGCCTTAGCCAGTTCTCTGCTATAGCTGGCAAGGCTCACTTCCTATGAGACATTCCTGAGGAGAAGCCACATGGACCTACCCCAGTGCAGCCCTGGGTGCTGGAGCAGCCATATGGAGACCGCTGGCAGCGCTGAGATGTTGACATGTTCGCCTATTCGGCTTTCCTCCTGCAGTTGGCATCAATGCATGTGTTTTGTGTGATGAAGGAGGACTTTGTGGATTGGTGTCGGACATATGGGCTAATGTTGGACTTGTGGGCTTGGGCAGCACTGGGTCGAGATGTTTTCTTGATGTGCACTTACCCTTTATATAAAACTCTCTCTTATACATATATGAGTCTCTGTGGATTTTTTCTCTCTAATGTACCTAGACTAACACAAATACCTATAAACATGGGTGAACCTGAAGAGCATTATGCTGAGTGGAATTAGTAAATCACAAATGAACAAATATTATATAGGACTACAATTGTTAAATGTCAAGAAAAGGTTTGCACATGAAAAGAAACAGTCTTTAATTGTTACTGGGAAGGGAAAGAAAAGGAAGGAGAGTAGTCACAGGTTATTTTGAGTGAAATAGAAGGAAACATAAAATAAGAAAGAGACCAGCAAAAAAAAAAAAAGATAAAGGCAGGAGAAATGCAAGATTGTAAAGCAACAGAGATCAATACTGTAATTTGCACAATTCTGCAATAACAATGATCTATGAATCACAGATGCACAGGCAGCCACACAGGTTGGATGAGTGTGGGAGTAAGAGTGGGAATATACCCACAAATATATGCAGTTTTAACAGAGCATGTTTCTACATAGGTATTTAACTTTTGTGCAAATATATGCACGACTATGGTAGAGAATCTGTGGGGAAAGTTCCAAAACTTCTGGGGCATAATGAAACACAGTGAGGAAATGAGTTAGGCCTGGGTGCACAGAACCATGGTCTTAAGGAACATCATGGTCTATTGATATAGCATAAACTACAAAGACAATGTTCTACATTCTACTTTTGTGAGTGGGAAGTGGACCTTACAGCTATATAAGGTACAACTATTGGTCTCTCCCTGTCTGGAGTGGAGAAAATTGAAGACATATAGAAACACATAGTTAAATAGATTTGTGGACCACACAGATATCCATTTCCATAGACCTCGACACTAGAAAAACTAGATTGTGGCTGGATACCACTACCAAATGCTCTGAAAGCAATCATATTAGAAGATTTTATAGGTAAACTCTAGATCCAGAAATGAAATGCCAGGATTAAAAAAAAAACCCTGAACAACATGTGCAGAAATTGTTTAATGGGAACTTATAAATATTCCCCCAAAATATAATTAAATCTTCTCAAAATGTGGGTAAAATCTATAGATTTTATTTAGGGAGCTTCTCAGTGTTATTACCTCCCACTCTATATCTGGATAATACCTATATCTCCTTTAAATCATCGCTTAAGCTTCACTTCTCCTGAAAAGACTTCCCCACCATGCAACTACCACATAGCTCCAGTGTCTTTCCTAAAGCCTGCTCATGAAGTCTTGCAGTTCCTTGCTTACTTATCTTAAGAAATACTATATATAATATCATAATTCTGGCCTACAATGGGTGCTCATTAAATAAATAAAGAAGGAATGCTAGGTAACCTGAACTCACACACCATGCTTGTCCTTGAAACTTGCAAAGTCTATCGTTTTCCAAATGCTTAATTGTTTATTTTACTATTATTATTAATAATATATAATAAAAATTGGATATTGTCTTTATAAATTATTTTATTTGTGGTGGTGAGAAATATATATATGTAAATGCTTCCATTCAATAATTTCTATATATAGTATTATATGACATTAGTTACATACTTCATAATGTTTCGATATTCTGATTCTGGTCAATCCTGCTTTAATTGTTTTGCCCTCATTAACATGGACTCTTCACCCCTCCAGACTTTTGATCTATGCTTTAGAGATACTGAGTTTAAGCATTTTAAGTGTATAATTCATTAGCATTAATTATACTTACCATGTTGTCCTATCATAGCAATCAATTTCCAAAGGTTTTATATCATCCCAGACAGCAACTCATTGCCCACTCAACAGTAATTTCAAATCCTTTCTTCTCCAGTCCTTGTAACCAATAGAAACGTTAGCTCTTTACACTCACTGGTTCTGGCGAGTTCCCAGAAATTGCATGATACAATTATTTGCCCTTTCCTCTGGCTTATTTTACTAAGCATAATGTTTTCAATATTCACTCATATTGTAGCATGTAGAAGAATTTTATTTCTCCTTATGACTGAATATTCCATTGTGTCTCTAAGAAATTATATCTTCTTTATACCATAAAATTACAGATTATGCATGTTTGATATATATTGATTCATATATTTTAACTCAGAACTGACTCATCCTTTATGGAGTAACTGGTAAGTGAAAGCCAGACATAAATAGTTTATATGAAAACACAAACAAGAGGGAATCTTCTCTAACCATAGACTAAGGATGTGGATGGCCTTGGTATCAGGCAGAGTACATTTGAAAGTGGATGATTATAAATTGTAGCTAGCTTAAAATTCGATGCCTTATCATTTGATGACCTTTTTACTCATTTTTAACTTATTCTAGCTTTAAATATTTTCTACTTTCTTTTTTATTAAGGTTTTATTTTGTTATTTGCTATTAGTTTTTTTGTTTTGTTGTTGCATGTTTTTCTGTATATGAAATGCAGGATAAGTTGGTCTACAAAGACAGTAATTGGATAAATGACTGACATTTATTGGAGCTGTATGGTAGGGAAGGTGGGGGGCGGGGAATAAGAAGCTCTTAGCAATGAGTACATGAAAAGAGAAAATGTTTTAAAATTGATTTTGGTAATGATTGTACAATTCTTCTTGACATGAGTGGACAATTGAATTATATAATGTGGATTACATGCCAATACTCATATAGCTGTTTTTTGGGTGTTTCAAGAAAATGGTTGTAACTAATGAAGGTGAGTAGTTCAAAAGGCCATATGAACTACTGATATTTATTTAGGCCTGGTTATGTCCTGCCCAAGGAGTCATCCTAAGCTCAGTTGGGAGCTAGTTCTTGTCCTTCACCTAGTTATCTCTCCCTGTCGACAAGAACTTTTAAGGTAAAACCACCTAAGGAAACCCACGATTTAGTTCAAGCCAAGATGAGCTCATTTGAGAGGACTTAATTTTTGCCACATCTCTACCCAGCATTTGTTTACAGACTTTCTTTAGCACCACCACTTGGTCATTGGAGTACAACACTGAAATGAAACATGGATCATCCCTCCAAGTCACATCCCTAATGTGCCTACAAGTCAAACTTGCATAGAGGGAATTATTAAAATTATGAGATTGACATATGAAAACACAAAGATAAGAAGGACAAGGACAAATCTTGAGGAGGACTTCTATATAGTTGGGGGTGGAGAAGAATCTAAGAAAAAGTCATAACAGAGAGGAAAGGAAAATCAAGGCACCATTGACAGAGACGATCAGGATCTGGTTTCATTGATTCATTCAACACCATGTTCAGGCATTGTACCAGATACTAGGGACACAAAGAAGACACGATGGGGCCTTAAAATCCAAGATCCAGTGCCTGCAAGGACCTTGAGAGAGTCAAACTCAAACTCACTGCCATCCAGTAGAATCTGACTCAAAGTGACACCGTAGGTCAGAGCAGAGCTGCTCCTGGGGGTTGTGAGGCTATAAATTTTTACAGGAGTCAAAAGTCTAATCTTTCTCTCATGGAGGGACTGGTGGTTTTGAACTATTGTCCTTGTGATAAGCAGACCAATATATACCGCACTATGTGACTAATGTAATCACGCTGAGCCAAAGTTCCTGATGTGAGTGCATAGGAGTATGAATATATCACAGGCTCATTAAAAAATATCTGGTGAATTCATTTTAGTAAGAGGGAATTGACTCACCACTCATGGGATGTCATATAAAAGATAGCAAAACTCTACGAGACAGTGGGTTATGTATACCAGTTTACTTCAAGATTGCTTGGAATAATTTTCATTAGATCAATTATTCAGAAAGTTAATAAGTATTCAATTTAAGCATATTTTTACCCATGACCCCAAGGTATGAATGAAAACAAACAAAAGAATCAACATTCTCCCCAAAATACTTTCCACAGTATTCCTCCATTGCTCTCCAAGTTATTCTCCTAAACACCAAAAAGCCCAACTCTGTCATCCAAACTGTATATATGATAAACTACATTAGTAGTACAACAAAACACATGATCATCTCAATCAGGACAGAGAAGACATTTGTCCAAACCAGAACACTTTCATGATAAGAACATTCAATAGTATCAGAAAAGAAGGGAAATTCCTCAGCCTGACAGAAAACATTTATGAAAAATCTCACAAAATTATATCTAATGAGGGAAGACTGGAAGTGTTTCCCTTAAGATAGGGATTGAGGCAAAGATGCCCACCCATGGTTTTCCCACTGCTGCTGGTCCCCACCCTCTATCAGCAGCTTTTCCTCCACTGTCAGCCCCTGTCTGCCATCTGCAGCTTTCCTGCCACTGTTGCCCACAGGTCTCACACCGATCCAACCTGACCAAGCTTGGAAATGCAGTTTCCCTGCCTGACTGGCACAGTCAGTTCTGTGGTTATCCCACCAGCTTGGCCTGGCTCGATTCATGACCTGCCTACTGCCGCCAGCTCCAGCCTGCTGCCTACCGCTTCCCATTGCCACCAACCCCTGTAATGCCACAATTTCTCGTGCAATCAGTTTCAATAGTACGACCCTTGCTTCCCACAACCACCACCACCCCTGCCTCCCCTTCCACTCCCACCCCTATACTGGCTGAGAAAGCTACCCAATCTGCTCTCCAAATAGGTAATCCCAGATGTCTAGGGAGAGAGTTAAACCCTAGTGAGATAGAGAAACAGCCCAATCTTATAGCACAGATGGCTACAGGTAGTCTATAGAATCATTCTTATAAGCCTCCAAGAAAGATAGTTCAGGGTCCTAGACTTGTGGGAAAATGGCGCTGACTCCACCAAAATGACACACAGACAACAACCCATATTAGCCACCTCTACAAGAAAGCAAGAGAAACAAAAGGCAATGTCAACAGTGAACATGAACCTAGCAATATTCACAGAAGAAGCAGATGTTGAACCACCACAGAAAGAAATCTTCTGAATGCTGCTTGGAGTCACACAGGATATGAGAGAATCCATACAGAGAAAAAGATAAAACAACAGAGAAGATTGAGTCTACATACCAATGGGAAATACAAGAATTAAGGGGCAAGGCAACAGAATCAAAGAGCAATGTAAGAGATCTTACCAACAGGCTAGAGAAAACAGAGAACTGTCTCAGTGATCTCAAAGATAGCCAGATTTCAACAAATGGAAAGGCAATTAAACAAGATAATCGAAGAAGCTGAAGAAAGCCTGAGAACAATGAGTGACTGTATGAAGAGGAATAACATTTTAGTAATTGGAATACCAAGACATGCCATAACAAAGAAATCAACAGCCAAAATAGCAAGGGAATTCCCGGAACAAATTCACCACAATTTAATGAATGAGAATCAGACAATCATTCAGGAAACAGACAGAACACCAATTAGATTGAACCCAAAGAAGAATGCACAAAGGCATAGAGTAGTCAGATTATCCAACTTTGAGATGAAGTAGAAAATCCTAAGAGCTACCAAAGGTGGGGGAGGGGAAGAAGTCGCCTATAAAGGTATTCATGGTATAACGTCTACCAAACAATGAAATAGAATAACGGCAACCCAAAAATCTGCTATCCCACCAAACTATCCATCAAAATAGAGAGGTAAGAATTTTCCTAGAAAAGGAAACATTCAGAAAATGTGTTAAAAAACAAACAAACAGCACTACAAAAACTTCTGGCCAATTCACTTTGGACAGAAGACTAACATTCTATACATATAGGCTTAGTAGTAAAACAGCAGATGGGCAAGTACTTCCTCAGTGTAAGAATACTCTGATCTATTAAATAAAAGACTAATATTCACAGAGAACAAGCATTAAACCATCTCTAGCACCAACACTATCCAGAAGTCAATGCACTGAAAATCCCTGAAATGAAATTGACCTAACTGTGAAAAGACAGCAAGAATGAATTATCCACACACATAAACAACACACCGCTAAAGAGGGAGGGAAGTGCATAACACAAAAGGTATGAGATTACAGCAAAGAATCCACAGATGGTTACTAACTCTGAACATCAATTGCAGGGGTCCTCAAACTATGGCCCGTGGGCCACATGTGGCCCGTCAAGGACATTTATCTGGCCCACTAGTTGTCTTTTGCCTCTGCTGCTGTCCTGTTTAGCAGTCAACTCATCCTGGATCACAGTGTACATCTGTGGAATGTGTACTGCCCTCTCTGACTCCCCTTCTTCTCTCTCTCTCTCTCTCTCTCTCTCTCTCTCTCTCTCTCTCTCTCTCTTGCTCTCTCTTTCTCTCACTTTCGCTCTCGCTCTCAACTCCTCCTCTGTCTCAGGTGTGATCAGTCGAGTCACGAGCTTGCCTGTACAGAGTCTGCTGCTGCCTGAGGACCAAGATAAGAACAAATAGGATTTATTTATTCATTGAAGCTAGGAGGTTTATTTTTTTTTATTTTGCAGTTAGTAGGGACATTTTTTCAGTGAAGGGGGGCCTTTTTTTCTGAAGTTAGGAGAGCCCCTTTTAACTTGGTTAATTAGTTAGGGGTGGTTTCGGGGGGGGGGGTTGCATCACAGTGATAACACAAATAATCAGCACTCAGTGATAATGCATAGTCAGTGCTCAGTGGTAATGATAATTATGCTCAGTATTTATGCAAATTGCCAGCAGTCAGTTCTATTGCAAATGGTCAGCGATCAGAGTTCATGCAAATGGTCAGTGCTCAGTGTTATCACATGGGAGCCCCAAACTGGTCATCTGCCTAGGGTCCCTTAGGAACTTAATGTGGCTCTGCAGACAGCAGAGGAGGAGGAAACCCAATTTAATTGACAGCAAGTGCATTTATGTTCTGATTGCTATTCAGTTGTGTATGATGTTGTGTGCTTTGTAAGCCCCAGTTCACACTTCTACAATCTCTGAGCAGTGCAAGTTCAGACATTTGCTTATATGGCTGAACTCGCCTTTGATTCGAAAGAAAAAAAAGGCATACGTGCCTTCTTTTTTCCTGCAGTGCAATCTGATTGCATGGGTCTTCTCGCCCATGCAATCAGAAATCCTGTGCAAGTTCACAGATTGCAGTGACATTCGCACAGAGTCATGTGGACTCTAAAAGTGGTGAAGGAACCAGCTCTGTAATTGCTCAGGTTCCTGCACCACACCGGTGTGAGCCTGAGGTAAAAGTGGAGTTCCACTAGTGAAGGAGGACACTAGTGACACTAGTGAAGGACACTAGTGAAGGAGACACTAGTGAAGGAGGCTGAAATGATGTGGACTGGTAAGGCATTGATGGACACTGATCAGACTGCATTGATGGGCAGTGCCGTCTATATGTCTCTTTATGGGCAAAGTTATTGCTGGTATTGTGTGTACACATATACATACATATATGCAGATATTTTACTAACAGCAATTTGCAATCCCTAGAAAACAATGATGTCAAGAAAGAGAGAAATTGACTCAGAGAATAAGATATTCAAAGAACAGTGGACTTATGATTACTTGTTCATGCAGTACAAGGAAAGAGCTATGTGTTTGATATGTCAGACACTATATTCTGTGTTCAAAGAATACAATTTGCATTGACACTATCACACTCAACATGAAGATAAATATCATTGTTTGGTCAGAGAAATGAGAAAAGATAAAATATTAAAACTGAAAAATACATTGACAACTCAGCAAAATACTTTTGTGAAATAGAAGCAGCTAAATATTTCATCACTGCCAGAAAGTTTTCAAGTTGCCAAGCTAGTAGCGTGCACCAGCAGACCATTCGTGGAAGGACAATTTGTTAAAGAATGTCTTCTTTCTGTTGCCAAAGAGATGTTTCCAGAGAAGGTCAATGGATTTATTACAGTGAGTTTTTCAAGACCTACAATTTCACAAAGGATTGAAGAAATGGGAATCAATTTGCATCAGCATTTGCAAAACTCCACAAAAAAACTTTCCTATTTTTCCTTGGCACTTGAGTAAAGTGATGATGCTCATGATTCTGTGCAACTTCTAATGTTTATTCATGGGATGAATGATATTTCGTAGTCACAGAAGAGCTTGCTGCACTGAAAAGCATCAAAGGAACAACTACAGGAAAGGATGTCTATGAAAAGGTTTGCCAAACTATGAATGGTTTGGAGTTGGACTGGACTAAACTATCCAGTGTGACAACTGATGGTGCTCCTAGCATGGTGGGTGGGGACTAAGAAAGAAGTAATTGTTCACATTAACCAAGAGATGGACAAACAAAACCATTCTCATCCAATAGCCTACACTGCCTCTTCCACCAACAAGAGCTGTGTAGGAAATCACTGAAGTGGGACTCTGTTATGAAAATTGTGGTATCTTGTGTTAACTTCAATAGAACTAATGCACTAAACCACAGACAGTTTCAGGAATTTCTCTCTGAGCTAAATATTGCCTAATAACATCTCTATGAAGATGTTCTGTACCATACAGAAGTCCATTAGTTGAGTGGAGGGAGAGTTTTGAATCATTTCTATGACTTACTTCCACAGATTACAGCTTTTCTGCTTTCAAAAAACAAAGAAGTACCAGAACTCAATGATGCAGAATTGAAATGACACCTTGCCTCTTTGACAGATGTAACAGAGCTACTCTACAGTTTCAATGTGCAACTTCAAGGAAAGGGGAAGCTCATAAGTGGATATTGGTCCAAATTAGGAAGATTTTAGAAACTAATGAGAATGAGAATACAATGAGAATGAGAATACCAATACCTATGGGATAAACCAAAGACAGTTATTCAGAGGTTGTTTGATAGCAATAAATGCACATAGGAAGAAGAAAGCAAGACTTATGGTGAATAACTTTATCATAAAGGATCTAGAAGTAGAACAGAGTCAACAGACTAACCCTCCTCATAGCAAAAGAAAAGAAATAATAAAAACTAGGAGGAAGATAAATGAGTGGGAAAATAAGAAATCAATGTAAAATATCAATGCAGTAAAAAGTTCATTCTTCAAAAGAATTAAAAGAATCAAAAACTGTTGGTAAACCAAACCAAAGATAGGAAGGAACAGACATCAATAACCAGGATGAGGGATAAACAGGGTAAATTACAACAGACCCTAATGAAATCAAAAGATTAATTACACAGTATTATGAAGTTCTGTATGCCAATAAATACAACAACTTGGAAAACATGGAAAAATGATTCTTCTCCTGATTATCCCATGTAGATGTCAAAAATCTGAACAGACTCAAAACAAAAGAAGAAATAGATAATGTTATCAAGGAACTACCAACTAAAAAATGCCCTAAACCAGACAGTTTCTGAGAATTCTACCAAGCAATCATGGAAGAGCAAACACCAATTTGACACAAATTCTTCTAGAGCATAGAAAAAATGGCAAACTCCCAAATACAGTCTATGAAACTGGTATAACACCAATATCAAAATCAGGCAAGGATTCCATAAGAATAGAAAACAATAGACTAATATTGCTAGTGAACATCGATGTAAAAATCCTTAACAAAATTTTGGTCAATAGAATGCAAAAGTATATAAAGTGGAAAAAAAAAAGAATTCATCATGACCAAGTGGGATTCATTCCAGGGATGCAGGGATGGTTCACCATTTGAAATTCCATTAACATTATCCATCACATTGACAAGAAAAAGCACAAGGACCACATGATTATGTCAAGAGATACAGTGAAAGCATTTGACAACACTCAATACACATTCCTAATTAAGACACTCAAGAAGATAGGATTGGAAGGGAAATACCTCAATATAATTTAAGTTATATATGAAAAACAGCAGTCAGCATTATAATCAATGCGAAAAAGACAAAAACATTACCACTGAAAAGGGGACCAGAAAGTTATGCTCCTTTCCCCACTTTTATTCAACACCATTCTGGAGGTCCTATCTAACGATATAAGGCAACAGAAGGACATCAGAAATATTTGACTAAGGAAAGATGAAATGAAACTATCATTATTTGTAGATGACATGATTCTATATATTGAAACCCAAAAAAGCTCCACAATAGGAGTGTTGGGAGTGAGAGTGGAACATGGTAGAGTGGCAGGATACACAATCAACAAGAAGAAGTAAATTGGATTGTTATATTCATGGGATTATAAAGGGATCAAGGCATTAGTACCCTTCATAATAACCAAGCATAAATTGAGATAATTAGGGATACATCTAATCAAAAAAAAAAAAAAACCAAAAGATCTGTACAAGGAAACTACAGAACATTATTGTGATCTTCACAAATGGAAGACTATCTTGTGCTTATGGATCAGAAGATTCTATATTATAAAGATGCCAATCCTACCCTAGGTGCTATATAAATTCAGTGCAATCCTGATACAAATACCAGCATCTTTTTTCAAAGAAATGGAAAAACTGGCAACCAACTTCATATAGTGTGTTAAGTAGGGATCTCTAGAGAAACAAAATCATGACACTTATTTGTGTATCCATCTATATATAGATGGATAGGTTATTCAGCAAGATGGAATATAACAGCTAATTAGTCCACACAGCTGCAGTACAGAGGGTTCAGTTCCACAAAACAGTTAACATACTCAACATCCTTCAACTCATGTGGGCTGCCAGGTCCAAGGTCAAGGAAGCAGACAACAGAGTCCTACCTCAGGGAAGGCAAGCAGAGTCAGCCCACACAGCAGGGAGGGCCGCCAACAGTCAGTAGTAGCTCAGGGGTTTGGCATGGTAGACCCGGATAGGATAGAGAATACAAGCAATGCAAAGCAACAGGATCCACGAGCCTCTAACTCAAGAGATGTACACACCAACAGTGGGAGGCAGCAGATCTCAGAGGAGCCTTAGGCTCTAGTGACATGATCCACGGGTTTGCTTGGCCCACAGTTGGTGCAGATCACAGGTTGAGGCAAAGAACTAGCTAAAGCAGCAACACACTTGAGCATGCTTCGAGATCACCAGAGAGCAAGAGAAAGTAAAGGAGGCCCAGCAGAGTCATCTATCTCTTTGCCCTTCAATCAAACTGTGACCTGATTAATCCCACATGTTCCTATTGGCCATATTGGCACAGTAAATCTATTACATATGGAAAGAGGAGAAGTCCAGAACTGGCCAAGAACTCAAGAAGAATAAATTGTGAGGTTTTGCAATACCTGACTTTAAACTATTATACAGCCAGTGTGGTCAAAGAGCATGGTACTGGTATAATGCTAGATAGATAGATCAGTGAATAGGAACAGAAAATCCAGAAATAAAATCAGCAGCATACAGACAACTGATTTTCAATAAGAGCCTAAAAACATCAAATAAAAAGTGTGTGCCCTCTTTAACAGATGGTGCTGGAAAAACTACCTGCAGAAAAATTAAGCAAGACCCTTACCTCACTCCAGGCCCAAAACAAATTCAAGGTGAATCACAGACCTTGAGGTTAAATCCCAAACTATCAGGATCATAAATGAGAGAATTGGGACAAACCTAAGACCCTGGGTGCAGGGAATTCATAGGCTATTAGAAACAAGGAAGGACACACACAACGAGGAAGATAAACAGAAAAATGGGACATACTAAAGATAAAACATTTGTATACACTGAAAGACTTCATCAAGAGAGTAATAAGAGAACTCAGGCTGGGAGAAGATAGTTAGCAGTGACATATCAGACAATGGGCTTATTACTAAATGCTACAGAACTATGCAAGCCAACAATAAGACAAAAATAAACAAATTTTCCAATGAGGAAGTGGGCAAAAGATCTGAACAGAAGATTCACAAGGGAGGAAAATCAAATGGTCAATAAATATATGAGAAAATGTTCCTAATAATTAGCCACCCAGGAAATGAAAATTAAAATTACTATGAGATACCAGCTAACACCCACAAAGATAGCCCAACTAGAAAAATCAGAATGCAACAAATGTCGGAGAGGATATGGTTAGATAGGAACTCTCATTCAATGCTGGTGCTCTTGTAAATACGTATAGTCACTGTGGAAAGCAATTTGACAATACTTAAAACAGATGGAACTCAAGTTACCATATAACCCAGCAATTTCCCCTACAAGGCATATACTCAGAAGAAATAAGAACTAGACCATGGCCAGACATCTGAACTACAATGTTTATCGCGGTACAGTTCACAATCACAGAGAATTGGAAACAGTTTAAATTTCCATCAATAGACAAGTGTGTTGGAAAAAAACTCTGGTTTATGCACTTAATGAAGCATTACACGTCCCTAAAAAGGAGTGGTGAAAGGATGAAGCATTTCACTTATGGATAGTGTTGGAGGGTATTATACTGAGTGTGGTTAGCCAAGCACAAATGGACAACTACAACTACAGCTTCAGTGCACTGAAGTCAGTCCAAAAAGCAGAATGGGCATAAGGGGGATGTAAATAATGCACAGCTCTTGAGCTATGGACCAGACACTCTGGTGTGAGTTGGACCAAGCTGAATGATGCACACTACATCAAAAAAATAAAAAGAGGCTGAGCCCCGGTGGCCTAGTGGTTGTGTGCGGGACTGCGGCCCACCGGGACAGGGGTTCGATTCCAGCTCCACGGAGCAAAGGCTGGGCCTCCTACTCCCACCACCTGAGGGCAGTGATACCCGCCAAAATAAATAAATAAATAAAAAGACACAGATAGCACCTGCATCATTTTTGTCATGAATGCTGAAGACTAGAAGAGTATAAGTGGGTCCTGGGATATGGAATCCTGAGAGAAATGGGGACTGGATTGGTGTATGATAACAAGTCCTTATCTCTATTTAACGGAGAGATACTCATCTAGACTGAGTCAAGTTAACAACTAGAAACAGAACTATTCATATAGTTTTTCTTCTTTTTTTAATCTTCATTTCTTTTTTTCTTCTGGGTGTCTGTATACTTGAGACAGGTAGGATAAGCAAGCCAAAGGGAACAGTGAACACCCATTGGTGCCAGGGGTCTACCGGAAGGGAGGAGGTAGGGGAAGGGGAGCGGTAAGACAATAGTGACAGGAACAGGAGAACAGCAAAGATACTAAAATAGACAGTGTGGAGGTTGTACCATTCCTGGTTATGTTTAATCAATTGAAATATATCTGCAAGGAATTGCTGAGAGGTGATTGATGGGCAATAATGATGATAGGGCAAGAGAAAAGAAAAAGAAGAAGAATGTAAAAATTATATATAGGTATTAATATACATGTGTATATGTAAATATAGATGTATTTGACCATGTATGTGTATGTATATATATTTATTATTTATTTATAAATACAACAAGGGCATTGGATCTCTAGTCAAATCTTGCCTCAGTACAAGAACAGTTTGTTCTAATAATTTGGCACTGTATGAAACTCACCTTCCTGACATCGTCACTGAAGACAAATAACTACATAAAGGTGGTGAATAAAGTGAATGGTGCCCAGCTATCGAGAGATATAGTGCCTGAGGTCTTAAAGGTTTGAAGCTGAAAAAGAGGCCATCTAGCAGGGAAGCAACAAAGTCCACATGGAAGAAGCACACCAGGCTGTGTGATCTTCAGGTGTTGATGGGAATAGATCTCAGAAGTTCAAAATCAAAGCAATCAAATGGGTGTGAAGGAGTGAGGACAAAGTGAAGAACCAAAACCCACTTGTAAGATAATTGGACAGTCCCTCACAGAAGGGTCACAGAGAAAGGATTTTAAGTCCAGCATGTGGTATACCACTGATGAAACACATTTACCAGCCTCTAATCCTTTCATAGTTCCTCCCCTTACTATTATGATTCTTGTTATACCTCATCAATCTTCTTAGAAGTGTGTTCATTTACACAATTAAGATCATTTGATGCATGAAAACCATGATAGATAACCCTATAGAAACAGTAATGGGAGTAATAATTCCCTGAGGGTAAGGGAAGGAGGCAGGAGAGGGAGCTGATAGTAATGATGACTGTATAATCCTAGTTAAGGGGAATGAATTATAGAATGTCAGTCAACAGACATAGTGGATGGTGTTATACATGGAATAATAATAATAATATAACATAACCACGAGGGTTCCTGGTGGGTAGGGCAGAGGAGAGAGGAGATAAAGGGTAGCTGATATCAACAAGTTCAAGAAGAACAAACGCATTTTGAAACTGATGGTGGCAGCAATTGTACAATTATGTTTGATCTAATTTAATTATAAATAGCCACAGCATCCATAAGAGTCCCCAGTGAAGATATTAATTGAAAAAAACAAAGATGCCAATTCTTACTATTATTATCAATATTATAAAGAATGTCAGAAGCAGAACAATTAGGCAGGGAAAATAAATAAAAAGGTAGTTAACTCAGGAAATAAAAAGTAAGACTATCCCTCTTTGAAGATGGCATGATCCTAAACAGCAAAAATCCCGGCATACACAATAAGGTATCTAGAGCTACTATATTCAGCAAAGTGACCGTATAAAGGGCAAAATATAAAAATTAATCAAGTGTCTATACATCAGCAATGTGTATTCTGAAAAGAATTAAATTAAGAACAAGTCCACTGTATCTGAGAAGCAAAATCCCAAAATAAATGCAGCATAAATGAAAGACTTGTACTTAATAATCACAAAACATTGTTGAAAAAATTAAAAGAAAACCCAGGTAAAGGGAATGGAGTCCTAGTGACTTAACAGTTCCAAACCACTAGCTGCTCCTGTGGAGAAAGAGGAAGCTCTCCACTCCTGTCAAAATCAGTCTCAGAACTCACAGGGGCAGGTCTACTCTGTCCTAAAGGGGAGCTTTGAGTCAGCATGGCTCAGTGGCAGTCTCAGAACGTCACCGAGGGCCACTTTGAGTCGGCATTGACTCCATGGTGGCAAGCTTTTTTTTTGTTGTTGTAAATCATTTTATTGGAGGTTTGTACAACTCTTATCACAATCCATCCACCCATCATGTCAAGCACTTTTGTACATATGTTGCTGTCATTATTTTCAAAACATTTTCTTTCTACTTGAACCCTTCATCAATCAGTTCCTCACTTTTCCCTCCCTCCCCACACTCCTCTCTCACGAGCCCTTGATCATTTATAAATTATTTTTTCATGCCTTACACTGACTGATGTCTCTTTACTGTTGTCCATCCCCCAGGGAGGGGGTATATGTAGGTTATTGTGATGGGTTTCCCCTTATTCGCCTACCTTCTCCTTACCCTCCTAATATGGCTGCTCTTGTTATTGGTCCTGAGGGGTTTATTTGTCCTGTACTCTGTGTTTTTCCATAATGTCAAGCACATTTGTTCATTTGTTGCCAAATGAGGGAGGGGTAAAATGAACAAGCTTTTTTTTTTTAATCTAGCTGCTAGCTAGACAGAACTGAGCAAAGGGGAAACAGGTGACTTTGCAAAAGAGAAGTGAATACATATTTCCCTACACCTCTGAAGCACAGAAGGATGGTGAAGGGCAGATAAGACATATGTCCTTGTCATTGGAAGAGGTAGTAATAAGGCTGGGTGGGGAAAGACAGGATGTTCACACTAACCCCACAGTGGCTGAATAGACTCTCGGGTTTGGGATCTGTAGACAAGGGCACGGCATGAAGTCTAGGGTGCAGAGACTCGGGGATGCACACACTTGAAAAGAGGAGGTACACTGCAGGAAACCCACCAAGAACAGAAGAGCTGCTAGAAAGCTAGCCAGTGGTAGGAGGTCTGCCACGGATGGAAAAAATCCCACTCCACTTTTCACCCGGCCTTTTAGACTAACTAAGGGCTCTTTAGAGTTCTTTTCCAAAGTATGCCCTTCAATAAACTCACTATTTTTGTTCAAACCTTTTCTCTGACTCTCTTCTAAAACTGTTCCTCACCTAAAATCTTTTTTCTTAGCATGACAAAAACTGAGGAATAGAGAAGCTTGAAAACCTGGGCCACCTCCCAGTAACATCCTCTCCAATTGCTGTTCGGGCCTCACACTGAAGTGCTTCCTACAATCTTTCCATGGTTGCAGTTTTGACTGAGTGCTTCAATTCGATTAAAAGTGAAAGAATGAATGAGACCTGCAAGATCTAAACTCAGGAACGAGAATAAACAAAGGCATTTACTATTTTTTAAGTGTCACAGAATATTTTAATGTCTCATTTCTCCACCGTGAACAATATTTTAAAAGCTTTTGCTTATTCTTCAAGAATGATGGGCTGTGCCCAACCTGGGGTGGAAGATGAAGGGAGCACAACAGAGCAGCAAGGGGAACAAAGCAAGGAAGTCCCCAAAGATTCCTAAAAATAGACTTTGTGGGCAGGGGTTGGCACCTCATCAGACTGGATCAGAAAACATTCATCAGGGTCAACAGACAAATCTCAAATTATTTATAAAGTTTTCCCCCATGTCTATCTATATAAGATAAGCAAGATGAACAATCTTGAGGAGAAAACAATGGGATCAAAGGTTTCAGGGGACATGGGAAAGGGGGAGAGGAAGGAAAGACAGAGGGGAGCCAACTATCCCAGGGGTGAGGGAATAACAAGTGATCTAACATCAATGGTGGGAAGAGTGTAAGATGCCTGGTGGGCTTTAATTAAGTGCAATATGACTGAGAGCCAAATGAAAGTTAAACATGATAGTCGGACAAGAGGAAAATAAAAGGAAATAGAAGAAAGACCTAGGAGGCAAAAAACATTTATAGAGGTATAAATATAGGCATATACATATGTAAGTAATTCATATATAATGAGAGGATATAGGTTTACATATATATACTTAAATGAAAAATATTAAGGTAGCAGATGGACATAGGGCCTCTACACAAGTACTCCCTCACAGAAGGATCACAAGGAAGTGATGAGCCTGCCAAAATACAATATAGCACTGACAAAACACACATCCCTCTAGTTCTTTAATGCTTCCTCTCCCCCACTATCATAACCCCATTTCTACCTTACAAATACAGCTAGACCAGAGTGTGTACACTGGTACAGATAAGAGGTCTCAACACAGGAATCTAGGACAGAAAAACTCCTCGGGAACAGTAATGGGAGTAGCAATACCATGAGGGTATGGGAAAAGGGGGGTTGGGGGGGTGTAGAAGGGGAATCGATTGCAATGATCAACATATTGCACACACACACACACACACACACACACACACACCCTATGATGAACAACAGAATTCTGGGTGAAGGAAGACCATGGAAAGTGTAAAATAGGAAACTAATAATCATTTATAATTTATCAAGGGTTCATGCTGTGGTGGGGGGACGGGTGGAAGAAGGGCCAAAAAAAGAGATGATACCAAGAGCTGAAACAGAAAATGTTTTGTAAAGAATGTTCGCAACATACGTACAAATGTGCTTGATGCAATGGATGTATGGATTGTTATAAAAATTGTAAGAAGCCCTAATAAAATGATTTATCAAAATAAAAATTTAAAAAATGGTGGAAAGATTTTTAAGATGACTTGTAGGGGTAGTGAGTTATTTAATGTGACACTTCTAGCCAAGGTCTCGAACTCCCACCAAACAACCTGTTTCTGCATGGGACTATTAGGTTTCTAGAGCGGTTTACCTTGGTTCTTGTTTTGACAGCTGAATGAATTCACAAAGCAGAAGCACTTTTGAAAATCCAAGTAACTTGTATGAGGGAAAAGGAAAGTTCCAGGTATTAACAGTCTCAAAAAATACATGCCACTTCTGGCAAGCTACAAGATTGCATAGAGACCATGCAGGAGCTCCTGACTGGAGATGGCCATTTCAGAAGAGTGTGGAAAACATGTGTCAGGTATCCCTGGGACTGGAGCATGGAACCTTCCCAGGAAGCAAGAGCAGGAAATCCCAAGGGAGTGAGCAGCCTCGCACTGTGTGTGAGTGGGAGGGATTGCACCCTCCGCTTGCAGTGTGCACCTGAACAAGAGAAGGACCTGGCTGCCTTCCTGTGGTTAGTGTTTATCCCCACTGGCTGGGGCGGGTGGTTAAGTGTATTCACGGATCGGTGCACCTGTGTGATGTCATATGGCTGGTGCCTCGCATTGTGTGTGAGCCCAGTTTGGCTTCTCTCTGGGCCTAGGTGACTTGTGTCTGAGCATGCCCCATTTGGAGTTTCCCAAAAGTGTCTAATTAGGCTGCCTGATGTCTTTCCAAAGTCTTTATTGTGGCTTGGACAGCTAATTTTCGCTAGTGCTGGCATTTGGAAAGACAACCAACGCTGCTTTATCCCTAATCCAGCGACCTCTCCGGATTGGTAAGAAGGTGGGGGGAGATACTGATAGGATTCACTTGAGAGAAATTGTGAAATGATTGCCTGGAATACCAGCCTGCTTCATATAAAATTAGCCCTCTGAGACGTAGGAGGAGGAATTTAATTACCAGCAAGAGGCAGGAGTGTAGAGCATCCTCTGAATCCGAGCCCCCTGCACAGGGGACTTCCTGCATCTAGAAGACAGCTGTGACATAAGAGGAAGAGGAGCAGAACCAGGAGGCTGAAATGAAACACAATGGTAGGCTGGCCAACCAACAGAGTCAAGGGCTACGTGCTTGATTGTAAGGGGCTGGCTCTGGGCCCTTAATTGGAGAAGCTGGGCTTGCCGATGCACTGAAATGGAGCTGAGTGCTTCAAAGACTGAGGCTTACTGGAGTAGGTTGCTTCTGGGTTTGCTCACCCAGGGAGCATGAGCCGGATGCCATTGTGTAGCAGCTCACAGAGGAGTGGTACGCTGTTTTGGAGATTTATTTTCAGACCCGAAAATCTCTGTGACATGCCATGATAACTGTATCCTGAATATTTCCTCACTTGTCAACCTCCTTAATAAACCCTTTATTTATGATTTCTGCCTATGAGTTCTGTATAGCCATTGCAACGACGATTAGAGCTGAGAGATAAAATAGAGACTAATAATTAAGACAACACACGATTGTTCAACCCCTTCTGTGGAAGTGATTGAAAGTGCTACCTGGTTTTTTCCTCTTAGGTTTCAGATGTTTAAAACACATTCTATATTTTCATTCCCATAGAGAAAATAATAAAAGAATTTTTCATCATATAACGATGCTAAAATTTTTGAAGGGAGTAAAATCCATGTAAGACTAATTACCAGCAAGAGCCAGGAGTGTAGAATACTGTAAGTAATGCTGTGGTGGGGTAGATTCAACGTTTGTATGTGCTGGAGAAAGATGAGATTCTATTGCTCATACTCACCTGCTCTGGGAAGACTCAAGCAATGAAATCCAAGCCATTATAGAGTCATTCAGAGCTTGCAACACCTGCGGGGGCAGACTCCTGAAGCCTAACAAAGCCCCATTCTTTCACTCACATGTTTTTGTTGGATAGCCAAGTGTCTTAGGAAAGAGACAAGTATCTACTAGTAGCTTAACATTAAGGAAAAATCAGAATTTGGGAAGAGGGGGAAATATCAGACCAGCTGCTCCATTGAAGTGCTGCAGAAATGCAAAAGCTAATAACAAGTGCCAAGATACAACATGATGTCGCTGTTCTAGCTCAGAACCATGCGAGTGGTGCAGCAGTGCAGAGAACAGGGTGCAGCCACAGCATACAGAACTGCCCTGTTCTGTCCCTAAACTGACCTTCCCCCTAATTCTCTCCCTGCAGGTTGATGCTTTTCCAGGGTTACTCAACCCAGTCAAAAAGTTTAGCAACTTCTCTTCAACATTAATCTGTCTGATGCAGCCGCATGGTGTCTTCAGCAGCATGAAAGAAATCCTGATGCTGTCTATCAAAGGCAAATGTGCCAAACCAGAGTGGCCGTGCTCCAAGGTGTAACTATCTCTTCAACCAACTCTTACATCCTCTCACAGGGAAGGGCTTTTCCTGGTTAAGGAGGTCATCTTTTCCTTCTAAGTTCACATCAGATATGA
>PVJH01021671.1:0-38131 GCA_004026705.1 Nesogale talazaci
CCCTCTGGACCTGCCCGCCCTTCATCTCGCTGGGGGGACCGCACCTTTTGAACTGCCATCTGTAGATGGTGTTGGTGCCCTGACTTGTTAACTGTGCCGTGCTGTGAAGGAAATGGCGTGATTGAGATCCCGCGCCCGGCCCGCCGCTCCGGAGAAACACCCGAGCCGAGCTGTGGCCGCTCAGCACGGCCCCGGGGAGCGGGGTCCGCCCGGGTCACGCCCGGCCCGCTCGGGCGGGCGGCGGGGAGGGCGGGAGCCACCTTGTGAAACCGTAGAAGGAGGCGGCCAAATTAACTTCTCACCCCTTCAATCACACTCCAGAGGGTAGGGCCCGCCGGCGGCCTCAGAACCGGGCTCGGCTTACACCCCACGAGCGGCTTCTCTCATTTATCAGCTTGCTGCTAACAAGGGCGAGGTCGTCCTAGTTTCAGAAGCCACGCGGCTATGCGGACGGACAGCCAGCCAGGGAAGGGACGTTGGCAGTGAAACTTCTTGGAGCGAGGACGTTCCCAGACTGCTTCTCAAAATGACTTCTTCCTTTTTTTTCTTTTTCTTTTTTTTAATGTATTTTTGTGTCCCTGAACATGTGTCCCCAGAAATGATATCCAGGGAAGCACAAGTCCAGGTGAGCATAAATCATCTCACTTTCCCGTGGAAGTTGCAGAGAAGTCTCTGAGTAACACTTTCGGGGGAGGGGGGTGGGGTTGGAAACCAAAGAAAAACCCAGAAAGAGCGAAGCCAGGGACCACTTCATCAGCTTAAAGTATCAACTCCGGGGCGCTCACAGCAACGACACTGATTTGTCCAGTCGATGGAAACAGATGATTAGGGTCATTCTCTAAGACAAATTTACTTTTCTGCACACTCTAAATCTGTTTAGTCACTTTCAGGGTGTCAATTATTGGAACAGGCTAAGACTATGAATTTCTTAGTAATAGCTTTAATAACATTTTGAAATGAAAAGCAAATACCTTGAAGTCAGCCTACTTTGAAAAGACATATGAGTAGCTCTGGTTTTAATTTGTGGGGCATTCTACATCTGGAATCCCTTATAATTAAAACGAAAAACTGAACTACTACTTCCACCTGTCAAATGATGAAAAGATGAATGCACTAATAAGTTACTAAATAGCCCAACATGATAGCATTTACATTCTCCCTCTATACAGTAAAACAGAGTTTCTGGACAGGAGGCTAAAGGTCTTTGGTCATTACTAACAGCAGCCTTTCAGTATTAACCTACCTGTCCTGCTACAACTACTGGCGGGGTCTTTTTTACATTAAGAATTAATTTTCATAACTCTTTGCTTCAAAATCAACTCTAGATTTCAGAACGGAAATTCAGAGCATGTAAGGGAGGGGCGGGCGTGCTTTTTCCATCAAGCTTATTGCTTTTCTCATCCTTGAATGATACGCCCCCCTCAGGAGCTGCCTGTAAGAATTGCACATGGAAGGGAGACAGTCAGTGTAAGAAATATATAAAATATATAATGAAAAAAATAATAATTTATAAATGACTGAGGGTGAGGGAAGGGGGGGGGATGAGGAGCTGATACCAAGGGCTCAATAAGAAAATGTTCTAAACATGCCCTTGACACAATGGCTGTGTGCATGTATCGTGACAAGAACGGTGTGAATGCCCCATAAAATTATTTTTTTTTGAAAAAGAACTGCACATAGTTGTTAAAAGACTGTTGAGAAATATTCACCAGCTACACTAGAGGTGTGTGCCCAGCACGGATGTATGCAGAGCTGTGCAGGGGATAGTTTTGCAGGTAGTAAAACTGACGGAAGTTTCTTCCCTGTGTTTCAGGAGGATAAAAATAGCATTTTGGCCAAGACGCTGAGAATAAAAGCCATTTTCTCTGGTGTGTGCGGGGAAACAGAAATGGTCATTAAACATGCCCCCAGACCATCACTGATTATCAGAAGGTTGATTGTTTTAGAGTGTAAATCCTGAGTAGTGATCCTTATTGAAACGTTTTGAAACAATCCACCCCTCCCCCACACACACAGGGTGAGCCTTTTGGTGTCCCCTAAAGGCTCGATTTTCTTATTTCACAGCCTTGTGAAATGGGAATATCACATTTTTAAAACTTCAATTCTCCTTCAAAAAAAATTGACAAGAGAGTTTGGCTAGTGGTGGGGAGTCTTCTGCAGAGGAGATGCTGCTTTCAGAGAGACCATCCTGCGTGTATACGATCTGCTACAGTAACTGTCATAGGCCCTGGGAAACAGAACGAAGACCAGACCTAGAGGGAGTTCGAATGACAGTGAATCAAGTCCTCTTGGTAGGTATGAAGGGAGGGAGGGAGGGAGAAAAGGAGGAAGGAAGGGAGGGAGGGGGAAGGAAGGAAGGAAGGAAGGAAGGAAGGAAGGAAGGAAGGAAGGAAGGAAGGAAGGAAGGAAGGAAAGTATGTCCAGGAAGAGAATTTCAGCCTGTTTTTAATCCTTGCAGGCAACTGGGGGCACCATTAGATGACTGGTCACTTTTCATTCTAGAAGAAGTATAATTGACTGCAATGCTCTCATCTCATACCAACAAGATACATTGGCCAGCCAAGACTTGAAGGTGTGCAGCATGTGGCTAGCATGTTTCTTCAAAAAGTAAGAGAATTTATATTAAAATGTTGGCTTCCGGATTGAGCCCTGGTGGAATAGTGGTTGCGTGCAGGACTGCAGCCCACTGGGTTGGCAGTTCAAATCCAGCAGCAGCTCTCCAGGAGCAAGGCTGGGCTTCGTACTCCCACCAGGGCAATGATGCCCACAAAAAAAAAAAAGTTGATTTCCAATTGCTGTAGACACAAGGAAATCCAAATGACTACTAGTATTAGCCAGCATATCTGAGCAATTAAAAAAAATGAAGCCGAGGGGCCATTACTCCCTTAATGAGCTCTTCAGAGCACCTTCACCCCCCACCACCACCACCCCTTCAAGCCTCCATTTAGTCTTCCATCATCTCATTTCACTTGCTCGGACTATCTGCCAGGCTCCTGAAGTGCTCCTTTGCTTACTCTAAGTCAGTGGTTCTCAACCTGTGGGTCGTGACCCCTTTGATGTGTCAAGTGACCCTTTCACAGGGGTCATCCAATTCATAACAGTAACCAAACTACAGTTATGAAGTAGCAAAGAAAACAATTTTATGATTGGGTGGCCACGACAACGTGAGGAACTGTATTAAGGGGTCATGGCATGAGGAAGGTTGAGAACCACTGCTCTAAGGGATGGTAAACTCTCACATGCACATACAATTTTCGAAAACTTGCAGGTTGCTATTTTTAGCTGCCTAGTCCTAATGACCCTGTGCACAACAGAACGTGTTCACAATTGTCCCCATGTTTGCGCTTCCTGGGACAGCCACTATGTCAATCTATCGCTCCCATCACTCATTAGTCAGTGTGTCCTGTGGTGGTGGTCTGTGTGTTGTTGTGATGCTCGCAGTTATGCCACTGGTGTTTCAAATAACAGCAGAGTCATCCTAATTAACAAGTTTCACCCGAGCTTCCAAATTAAGAACCAAACCCAAATTCATGGCCCTCAAGTAGATTCTGGTGCTTAGCAATTCCGATCAGGCAGAGTAGAATTGCCCCTGGGGGGATCTTCTGATCTCTGAATCTTTACAGGAGCAAAAAACCCTCATCTTTCTCCCTTAGAGAGGCTAGTGAGTTCTAAGTGCTGATCTTGCAGGTATCAGCACAATTCATAACCCACTTCACCACCAGGGCTCCCCAGACCAAGAGCTGGCTAGGGGAAAGGAAGCAGCAATCTGCTTCTGAGGGGTTAACCATGGGAAACCATATGAGTCGCAGCACAACATTCTCTGCTATAGTGCCCGAAGGTGAGGTTGGAACTCAGGTTTAAAAGCACTCAAAATACCACTTGGGGAAGAGCTGCCTCCTCAAAGTTGAGTGGACCTTAATGAAATACATGTAGCAAGGCTTTTGCTGACTCAAAATTAGAAGAAACAGCTGGAAATAGCAATTCATAATCAGAACATGGAATGTACAATGACTTGCCTAGAACCAGTCTTTTGACCTGCAATACACGATGAGCCCCTCCGTAGTCCAGGTAAAGATGACTGCTCTTTGACCCTGAGCTATAAATTCTGTCATACATTTCCATAATGTCAGAATCAGAGGAATAGGCAAAAAAGAAACATCTGATCCTGAAAAGGACTTGTAATTCTTCTGTGTGACGATAAGAGCAAGGAGGCAGTGTCCATGACAGAAAAACAGGATGGAGAAACTCCTCTTTTGCAAACCAATCCCTTGACATCCCTTCACCTATTCACCTAGGGAAGAGGACAATTTGCTGTCACAACCTAGATGCTTACAAAAGCTCTGCCTCCTTGTATGACAGTTTCAACTGTATCGGAGGTTGGTTGACACAAGAGAATTAAAAGTCCTTTTCAGGATCAGACGTTTCTTATGGCCTGTTTCTCTGATACTGACTTTATAGAAATGTATGACAGCGCTTGTAGCTCAGCGTCAAGGAGCAATGAATTTAAGAATCTCTACTGAAGGCTGGATTACCCCCAAACTGTAAACTTTTCTTCTAAGCCAATGATTGTCCAAGAGTTTCTTCTCTCTTTAAATGCTACTGTCAAATGCACATTTTAAAACATTTATCAAAAACCAATGGCTGTGAACTTCAATCTGTACATTCCATACAAAGTAAACCCCAGTCTAGTGCTGATTCATAAATGATGTGTTGGTTTAATCTATTTTTCACAGGGGGTGTCTGAGAGAAGGAAAATTAAAAACAGGTAGAAGGGGCTATTATTACTGTCCCATAGTGTGCTTTTTTACATGAGGTCTGGATTAAGATAACATCTGGTCTATATTTCTTGAACTATTTCCCTTTTATCACAAGAAAAATCGGCAACCCATCTCACAACTGCTCTTAATTTAGATCTAAATATCACTGATGAAACATTGTACAACATGCTGTTATCTATTAAAATGATTTCCCTAAAGGAACAGTTGATACTTTTATATATTCCAGCAAACCTAATCATGCCATGTCCCCTTAGTAGGACATACCTTATAATCATACATTCAAGTATTCCACCTAACTCACTGCTGCAGTACCAAAGGAAGCTTACTTCGAAACTGATTTTCCTACCTTGTGCAAATACAGCCCATGTCTGAAGAGTCCGAGCACCATCAAGAAATGTTAGGCACTTTTCTCCGGGGTAAACAAGCCATTGTCCCTCCCTGTTGCCTGCACTATGAGCTTTCCAGAGCCTTCTGCCAGGGGAAGGCAGTAAGCTGTTTTCAGCACTTCTCACAGTCCCAGCCTTACACAATGTAGTATATTGATTTCACAGAATAAAAACTTCTGTCCTCCCTCCCCACCCACCCAAAATGGGGTAACTCATTTCCACAGATAATAAATCAGAAAAGTATATTTTTTTTTCCTAAAACTACTTTGCATTGCCTGTGGTGCACATTCGTTTCTTTCATTGTTAACCACATCAAGACTCAGAATCACAGAAGGTAAGTCTTCGTATTAACCAGTTACATGGAAAATTACTTTCTCCACCACCTCTATTTAGGCAATAGCATGTGTTCCTGATTTTTTGACAACATGAAATAAAAACACTCAGGAATTATGGGGGTTTTAAAAAAGCTACTAGAAGTCATTCTTGGCCAACTGTGAAAACATAACCATGTTCGTGGCAGGAACCAATGAAATTGGGGATTGTGTTACACGTAAAATATAGAACACATAGAAATAATAGAAATGTGTATGACTAGACGACTGGTTAAGTGAGTCATCCATGAGATGGAATATCTTGCAATCAATAAAGAATTCAGGTCTTAAGACACAGTATAAAGAGCATGAGACCACTCTTTGGTTGTTATTAAGAAGAAAGAAGAGAGATGGGTGTATTTATATGTGCAGAGAAGACATCTAGAAGAATTCACACCCAAGTGCTGCTGGTGGTTAACCATTGGGAATAAGAAGGAAGGCAAACATTTCGTTTTATAAGCTGGATTGTCTAGCTTTTGTACAGATGTGCATGTATACACGTGTATACGCATACCCTCAGAGAGAGAGCTTTCTAAATTTAAAAGAAAGGTGGAAAAAGCCAACAGAATGGAGATCAATGGCCTATTCCCATGCAGAAATACCACAAAAGAAGGCCAATGGTTTGTGGGGGAGGGTGGGACAGAGCTAGAGGAATGCAATTGACAGTCATCCTGTCATCTTGTATTTTTTGGAGGGAATTCTGAGAATAAAAAGCCGTTGGAAGTTATCAGCGGTCCGGCTGGAGCCATTCATTTTTCACCTGCCTGTGTTTGTTGTCTGGCAGCCAGTCAAGGGCGCTATTAGCAGAATTAAGATCCAGAAGAAAAGATTATCCCCTGGAAGGCAAGATAAGGGGCTGGAAAGTGTGGCTGGTTGTCAATATCACAATACCAAACAGGTCAGAAAGTATGGCGTGTAGGTTTCACTTGAAGCGAGTAATCTCTGCAAAAATAATGGAGCAACTGTTCTCCCGAAACACTCCAGTATGGCAACATACTGCAGTTCATTTAAGATAAAGCAGCACTCTTACCAAGAGTGCCACAATTGCATTAGGCTGGAAAGTGGATAAAAAAAAAAAAAGTTGTAACAACGTTCTTTTATTTCCCCTTATTCAGTTAGCTCCGGGTAATGAAACAATGTTCCACCTCTCCCCAGATCATTTTTTAATACTTTGAATGGTTTACTTTCATTCACTGCTACTTCCTTCTCACTGAGGAAAAGCTCTAAATGGAATGCCATAGTACAATTCGATATAAGAAATGGGGGTGGGGGCACACAGGGAGTGATTAGAGCAGTATTTAATTGCAAGGAGATTTTAAATCTTCAATAGCAATGTGGATTCAGATTGTCTGGGAGGTTTGCCTACACTGGTACTGAAACATGTGTTTTCAAACAATGACTTGGAATGGGGAAGGTTTTGAGTTCATGTCAGCACTGCAATTTACAAGAGTTCACGTACAGCATGAACTTACATAGCATTTCACCATGTTGTCTATGAATCATTCCGTTTTAAGCTCTACAGCATATGGACAATTGCAAAATGCAGAGAGGTTAAAGCAAGCACACACACACACACACACACACACACCCTTGGTATTTCCATTTTGCACTTCATATTAGTAGTAAATGGTTTTGTTCTCTCAAGTATTTTTCAACTGAATAAGAAATTCCTCTCCTCTTTTCTCTCCCTTCCCCTCTCCTCTCCTCCCTCTTCTTCTCCCTCTTTGTCTTTTTAAAAGCAATTTCCCCACACTGCAGCTAAGGCAGACAAAGGACTGGCTGTTAAAAGTACTAGCTTGAGACTGTGGCGCTGTGTCACCAATAAAGGGACACATCAGGTGACATAGAGGGATCAATTGATCAATGAAAACAAAAATCAACATGCATTTAAAATGAAAATAAATTTTGAGATTTCTTATCGAGTCATAAAAGTTTGTTATAGCAGCACACAGAAATATTCCATTTTCAGTAATGATTTTCAAAAGTCTGTAAATACCTTCTTGTGAAGCTAAATAAGACAATTCTAGTTGTCCATAGATAAGGTGACCAGATGTCCCACTTTTTAACAATTTATCCTGCGTCCCACAGCATTTTAAAATTAAATAAATATATTGCAATATTATTTTTGTGTTCTATGAACATTTTTGTTGCTCCATATAGACCAAATTTTTAATCAAGAACCGCCCCTCTACCCCGTCAATGGTGTACCACTTAAAATCTGATCACTTTAACATAGGAGGACGTCGATGGAAAAGTTCAAAAATGTATTCCTCCAGTACTCTTAATTCACATGAATAAAACTGACAGACCTTTTGACAAGAGGGGCAAAATCGGGGTTTCAATTCTCTCATATAGTCGAGCCAACACTCAAACAATATGCACAAGAAAGAATTAGACTTTTTTGAAAAACCATTTGGCTAAAATAAGAAACCCACATGGAGTTAGTGTGCAACAATGGCTGGTCTGAGAGGGACAGCATTTTTGCCTATGTGACTCAATGCGAGGCATTCTGCTTGACATAAAGGGTACATGTTGAAATCAACTTTGCCTACTTCCCAAGTTTTTTCCTTCTTATCCAATTTATCATAAAAAAAATCTCAAAATTTGCCTTTTTTTTTCTTCTAGTAAGCTACCAAAATTACACCAGCATCTCTCTGTCGGTTTGTCATACTCCGTGGCTCATGTGTTGCTGTGGTGCTGGAAGCTATGTCATCAGTATTTCAAATACCCAGCAAGATCAGCTAAAGGGAGCAGCAGAACTTACAGACTAAGAACAGACTGTGAATAAAGTTAAGGGTGTCCATTTCTGATGCATTAGCCACTGGAAACATTATGAGTCAGATCAAAACATTGTCAAGTAATGAAAACCTTGTGAACAGAAGCAGAACATCGTTGGAGCTAGTACCAAAAGGTGAGCCCCTCAGGTCTGCAGGCACTCACAATGTGACGAAGGAAGAACTTCCCTCTCAAAGTAGAATCCACCATAGTCATGAAGGTGGATGAAGTAGAACTCACGGGACTAAGGCTCTTGGGAATTTGGCACAACTCAAAATGAGAAGAAATAGCTGCAAATGTTAACTAATAAGTAGATCTTAGAATGTACAAAGTATGTCTAGAGAAAAATTTGGATTTGTCAGAAATGAAATGGAATGCATAAAGATCAAAGTAAGCATTAGTGAGGTGAAATGGATGGGTACTGGCCATTTTGAGTCAGAAAGTCAGATGGTTTCCTATGCCAGAAATGACAGATTCAAGAGAAATGGCATTGTATTCATCATCAAAAAGGATATTTCAAGATCTATCTAGGTTAGATATATATATCTAACTAGAATCTATCTAGGATAATCCATACAAGGATTATCCATACAAGGATTATTCATCTTCATGCACTAACTGTTACAGCTATGATGCAGAAATTGAAAAATTCTAGAAATGTCTTCAGTATGAAATTGATTAAACATAAAATCAAGATGCAAAAGTTGGAAACAAAGAGAAAAGGTCAATCGTTGAGAATATGAACTTGATAAAAATGAAGATGAAAATCACATAATAGAACTTTACAAGATCAAGATGTGTTCGTAGCAAATATCATTTTTCAGCAACACAAGTGACAAGTATACATGTGGATTCTCCAGATGGAATACACAGAAATCAAATGGACTACATTTATGGGAAGAGACCAGGGAGAAGTTTGATATCAGCAGCCAAAAGGCAGGCCAGAGGCCAACTGTGGAACACACAACCATTTGCTAATGTATAAGTTCATGTTGAAGCTGAAGAAAATTAAAGCAAGTCCATTTGAGCAAAAGTACGACCTTGAATATACACCAGCTGAATTTTGAGAACATCTCAGAACAGATTTTGTGCAATGAACACTGATGACAGAAGACCTGATGAGCTATGTTACGACATCAAGAACATTATATATGAAGAAAAGAAAACATCATTTAAAAAGACAGGACAAAAAAAAGATCAAAGTGGGTGTCACAAGAGACTCTGAAACTTGCTCTTAATCAGGGAGTAGCTAAGGCATAAGGAAGAAGTCAATGAGATAAACAGAATTTTTCAAAGAAGGCAAAGTAAAATTTTATAATGAAATGTACAAAGACCTAGAATTAGGAAACTGAAAAGAAAAACATGCTCAGCATATCTTAAACTGAAACAACTTGAGACAAAAATCTAAGCTTCAAGTTGCAATATTGAAAGAGTCTGTAGGCAAACTACTGAATGATACAGAAGACATCAGAAGAAAATTGAAAGAATACAGGGTCACTGTACCAAAAGAACTAGTGTTGACATTCGACCATTTCAGGACATAGTATCAGAGTAAAACCAATTTTTTTTTTGTTTTTTGGTCATCACTGCCCTCTGGTGGTGGGACTAGGAGGTCCAGCCTTTGCTCCTGTGGAGCTGGAATTGAATCTCCATCCCAGTGGGCCGAAGTCCCGCGCACAACCACTATGCCACCGGGGCTCAGCCCTGAGTAAAACCAATTTTAATGAGAGACGTTTAAGTTGAACAGAAAGCATTAGCCAGAAAAAATGGTCCAGGAATTGATGTAATACGGGTTGAAATGTCTGAATAGCCTGATAAAATTTGGGAAGCACTCACTGGTCCATGCCAGGAAGTTTGGGAGACAGCTACTTGGCCAACTGACTGGAAGAGATCCATGTTTGTACCCATTCCAAAGAAAGTGACCCAAACGGAAGACCCTCATTAACAGTGTCATTGACATCATGTGCAAATAAAATGTTGTCAAAGTACATCCGACAACAGTTGTGGCAGGATACTGAAAAGCAGAACAAAGCAATCTGT
Source organism: Nesogale talazaci (assembly GCA_004026705.1). Lineage (NCBI taxonomy): Eukaryota > Metazoa > Chordata > Mammalia > Afrosoricida > Tenrecidae > Nesogale > Nesogale talazaci. The sequence goes on from PVJH01021671.1 coordinate 10,351, forward strand.
CTTGAAATGAGTATAGCCAGAAATCTACTTAGGACAAGGTGGCAAGACCTCATCTCATGTACTTTGGACATGCTATCAGGCGAGACCAGTCCCTGGGGAAGAACATCATACTTTGTAAAGTAGTAAGACAGAGAAAAAGAGGAAAACCCTAGACAAAATTATCTGATCCCATGACTCCGATAATAGACTCAAGTATGGAGATAAATGTGGAGATGACGCAGGACCACACAGTTGTTGTTTTTTTCTGCTGCACACAGGGTTGCTCTGAGTTGGACCTAACGCACAACAAAAACACAGAAATTACAAAAGTATACAAGTGTTTACATAGGGCTTGTTTTCATTGGGATATTGATCTTATCCAAATTCACAACTCAAAAGTAAGCCAAAGTTTAACAAAAGGCTATTGTTTCATCTGTGTTTCTAACCCAAATCAAACTTTCGTGGTCCCTGAGACTGTGAAATAAGACTGTGAATTGCTTTGTATGTACTAAGTATAAACGAGAGTAATCTTAAGTTAGTTTCAAGGTATGGGGAGGGAATAAGCAACAGATTACAAAACACAAGAAATAAAATCTGGTTGGAAGAAATTACACGAAATTTGCTCAGCTACTTTGAAATAATGATGCGGGCAGTTTTTAGTCACTTGGCTGATGATTTGAACTACGAGAGATATTTCTCATAATCTCATAACTAAAATCCAAACATTAAATTCTGCATGAAAGGTAACTTACATTCTGTAGAGAAAGAAATGAGAACAGGAAACTTGTTAGATCCTGGGGACACCCTAGCTGCTTAAAGCAACCTGGGCTATTCTTACAATACATCCTCTGAGGTTAGAAATAAACAAAAAGTCATCACTTTGCAGTATTCTTCACTGCATCCTCATAATACCTGCTCTTTTCCAATTATTAATACCAAACATGTCTCAATCAAGCTGTTTTTTCTGGTTGTTTTATCCAGAGGGGTAAAATACAATAGTTTTCTAGAGCTACTTGGATCCAGCAAATCTTGTCCTCTGCATTGCCCTTCTGGTCAACATTCAGAGTAAACGAAGACTGGCCACCTTGCCCCTGCACCACCATGCCTTCAATAAATCCTGTGCCTCCACATCCTCAAGGTGCTCTGATGGTGTGATGTGGTCAACATTGAGTTGCTCATCAAGAGGTTGGCAATCCAAACGCCTCAGCCACTCTGCAGAAGGTAGCAGAGGCGGTCTGTGTCCAGAAACCCTATGAACAGTCCTACTCTATCCAATAGAGCAACTTATGAAGCAAATCGACTCAATCGTTCGAGAGTTTTTGCTTTGGGGTCATCACAGGTGAATCCAACAATTTCTTGGAAACATTCTATTATCTTTTCATTTCATTTTTTCATGAACTTTTTGAAGCCTTCTTGCATATACCAAGTGCTGGGCTAGATATTTGCAGTAAAAATGGATAAAGCATATGACCTTCTGTCAGAAGGGCCAGTATAAAACCTGGGTGGACAGGTGAACATAGAGTTAGAAGGCACTGTGATGATGGCAAGGATAGGTGCTGTCAAGGTGATTCTCACTTATGGCTACCTTGCCTACAAGAGGAAGTAAAAAAATGCATTGCTACTAGGTTGCAGTTCAAACATGCACTGGTTTATTCCAAAAAAAATGAGTTTAAACATGTCTCTATGATCAGTGAGTAGCAGCAGATAAATTCAGACAAATCCTGAAAATTATCTACAAAACTCGTAGCCAAAGATGGATGATAGTGGTTGCTTGATAGTGATTTTGTTTTGTAAACAAAAATATTTTCTTGCACATTTTATTCATAATTCTGACAAAGGGATGTGCCATAAAATCTTGTGTCTGCTGGAGGTAGGACTAATGCGGAGGGTCAACTTTATCTTTTAAAGACCCTGTATCAGTCAGTGAAACCAGATCCAGCGCAGTGGCGTCAGACGCACGGTGACTCCACAGGACTGAGCACAGCTGCCCGTGAGGTTTTCAATCAATGTTGGAGTCGTCACTGCCTCGTGGTTTTCTCACAGAACAACTGGTGAGTTGAACCCCTCACCTTTCAGGTGGCAGCTGAACACATTACCCACTGGACTCTCAGGGCTCTTTCTACCTGTCTCTTAAGAGCACCCTAGTAGGTGAATTATGAGGAATTTCACCAAAGAGAGCACAAAGTTGTTCTGTAAATGTTATTCAGCCCTAAAGAAATGAGAACATCGTGCCTCATAACTCACATCTAGCTGAACCCCAGACAAACAACCAATGATATAGGAAGTGGTGCTAAAACTCCAGGATATAGACATTTCTCTTGAAGAGATTTATGCATATGCATGCAGGCACCATGCTTGCGTAGGAGTCCACAGGTGGTCGTAGCAGGCAGTGGTTCAGCGGCTGGCCAGTTTGCAGCTCAGCTCTACCTAAAGGCACTTTGAAAGACCTGGAGAGCTACTTCAAGTAAGAAAAAAGATAAAAGTCAGCCCTTGAAAACCCTATGAAGCACAGCTCAACCCAACACACATGAGGCCATCCTGAGTCGGGCTGCCTCAACAGCAATAGTTTTCTGTATCTTGTAGTAAGAGCAAGATTAAGATTTCCTCCAGGAAATCTAGTCTTCCTTTGGCCCAAGAGAGAAGAGATGAAAGAATGAGACCTTCCAGTCTCTTGCTACTCACTGATCTCCTTCTGTTTCTTCCCAAGTGGAATGGCGATGGCAGGATTTAGTAGATGGGACTATTCAGAACCTCTTCTCAAGTATGGTCCCTGGAAAGAGAACTGGACTTTTTTTCCCCCAGCATCACTGCCCTGGTGGGAGAGGGAAGCTCAGCCTTGCTCCTGGAGAGCTGCTGCTGGATTTGAACCATCAACCCTGTGGGTCGCAGTCCTGCACACAACCGCTGCATCACTGGGGCTCAATGAGAACTGGACATTTTTAAGAGATAATTCAGGGAAAATTTGACCAAACATATAGTCTCTCTTCTTATGGAGCTTTTGGGAATGAAATTGATGTGTTATTCAGTTACCCAACTTTGTTTTGAGAGGCTCCATGGAGTCTAAAGAATGGATAGAAAACACATCTGATCTCTGACTTCATTTCTGAACACTACTCTAACAGAATTAACACAAGTGAGTGGCTTTTTAAAAGATTGTTTTATTGGCATATAATTCACAAATCATATAATTTGAGAGTTCAGTGGTATTCAAGATCTGCAATGATCACTACAATCAATTTCAGAACATTCTCTTCTTTCTCATACTTGCTGTTAGTTCCTCATTCTTTCCCTTTCCCCCTGCCATAAGCCTAGATAATTATTAATCCAGTTACTGTCTACAGATTTACCTGTCCTGAATTTTATATACAAAAAGTGGTGGAAAATACAAACAACAAAAAAGAGGGATTTCAGTGGAGTCTTAATCTGCACAGGGGGTTGGCAAATGGGTTTGGGGTTTTCACTGTCGTCCACAAAAAAACACAATCAGTGAGTCCATTGTGACTCATGCAACCCTATGAAGCAAGGTCGAGCTGCCCCTGTGGGTTTCTGAAACTGGAACTCTTAGGAATAGAAAGCCATGGGCTTCTGCCAAACAGGGATTCAAAATGTAAGCTCTGTTATCATTCCCTCCTCAGATTTGGATTTTATTATTTAAAATCTTTGGATCACACCGGCTGATGCGCTTCTTCCATGTGGACTTAGCTAACACATCACTTAGAGAGCTATTTGGTTTAAGACAAGTCTTTAAGACACTCTTCTTCCTGGCACCATCTGGTTTCTTTGGTATTCAGTGGTATTCAAGAATTCTGCAATGATCACTACAATCAATTTCAGAACATTCTCTTCTTTCTCATACTTGCTGTTAGTTCCTCATTCCTTCCCTTTCCCCCTGCCATAAGCCTAGATAATTATCTAGGCTTTGCGACAGCATGCATATTTTCCATGATCTCTTCATGAAGGTATCCAATAGGGACATGCAATAAGAACAATGAATTGTTCTTAGATTAGCGCTATGGTTAGTTGCAATCTCATACAGGGACTCATCATGCCAGGATCAGAGCTGGGTGGGGAGCCTGAATGAACAGAAATTAGTTTTCTCACAGTCTAGGATCCTAAAATTTTGAATTCAGGGCTCCAGGTCTAAAGAAGACTTTCTTTCTCAGGCAGCTCTAGGGGAAGGTCCTTCTTTCTATTATTTCTACTCCTCAAGTCCTTGATGTGGCCTCTATGATCATCCATCTGGGCTTCCTTGTCTCTACCCCCTATATCTCTAAAGTGATGAGCTTAAAATGCACCCGCCCCTTAACATAGAGAAAGTCTTCTTACCCAATAGAATTACAACCAGAGTTGTTAGAAGTTAAAGCACACAGCTATATGTGCATGTGTGTGTGTGTGTGTGTTTAGAGGGGAGGAAGGGGGAAGATTGAGCACAATTCAATCCATAATAATCCTTGACTAATAAACATCACAAAAATAGATGATTAAATTGGATGACTAATATAATTAATAAAATATCATTTAAATTATAAGACAAAAGTTATAAAGAAAAAAGTTGCTTGGGGTTCCTGGGGGGTCCCTGACACAGGCAATTTACACTTAGCTACAACCTGAAGGCTGGCAGTGTGAACCATGCAGTGGCACCAGAGAAGAAAGGCCTGGTGACTTTCATCTATAGAAGTTACAGTCAACAAAACCTTATGAAACAGGTCTTCTGTCTCACACATGGAATCATCATAAATCAGAATCAGGCCTCCAAGTCCATTATTCCCAATTCAGGCATGGCCAGTCAAGCAAAATTGGAATGAACCCAAGCTTCTAAAATGTGGGTAGACTAGAGCAATAAAAGACAGAGAGAGAGAGAGAGAGAGAGAGAGAGAGAGAGATGGGTTCATGCCCTGCTAGAAACCTATCCTCCCTCTTAGAAAACAAGAGTAGTGTGCATATTAAACAGCACCACACTCTTTTTTTTGGGGGGGCGGGTTAGGGGGGCATCACCGCCTCTGGTGGTCGTGGGGCTACCCAGTGCTGCTCCTGAAAGACACTGCTGGATTTGAAGCGCCAAGCCCGCGGGTTGCAGTCCCTCACTCAACCACTTACACCACCAGGGCTCAGCCCCTCACTCAAATTTTTAAAAGTTAGTTCTGTTCCAGTTTCATTGCATCAGCCATAAGTGAATTGGTTTGAGACGTTCAAAGGCCTGGACAGAAATCAATTGGTAGGAGAAAGGAGGCTCTCCTAAACTCACGATTTAACTTCTAAGGATGCAACTGTTTGTAGATTCTTGTCGTGGGTAGGATTATCTAAAGAAGCAGTATCACTGAAGTTCATATGTGTGTATATTTAGAAAGAGGTTTATGTCAATGAAATGACTCACATAGTTGTAGAAGTTGAGATGCTTGTAAGTCAGATGTCAGGCTGAAGGCTGATTCACGGAGCTGCAGGGAATGATGGGCCCAAGATGGACAGGAAGATGACAGGCTTCTAGCTGAAGAGGCAAATTGAACTAAAACCAGTAGCTAAGGTGGCTGGCCACTGATGACTCCCAGGACTGGCCGGCAATAGAGCCGATCATTGACTCTCAATTCGAAGGAACTCTAGTTGAATGAGACAGATCCAGACCCAGCAAAAACCAAGCAAGCTTTTCCTCAGTATCTACAGGCCACACTCTGGAGGAATTGCATCATGGGATTATTCTCTCAACTGAGGAGTCACTGAGAATTAGCCTTCTGACAAACAGAAAGGATAAAAATGCTACCAATGACAAGGACAGAAACCTGATAGAAATGTATCCAGTAGTAGGATCAGTACATAGAGTAGCTATGAGTAAGAACCAACTTGATGGCGCCGAACAACAACATGTAGGTTTAGGAACAGCATCGGACAGCAATGAAGATGACCCCCACTTCAGCCACCGGTTGTCAGTGAGTTGACTGCTGGCACCCCCATATTTGTAACAGTACCACGGGGTTTTCAAAAGCTGATTTTTCAGAGGTAGGTTCTCTGGCCTTTCTACTCTGTTGCCAACTTTTCAAAAGAAGGGATATATTAGTATTTACAATGTTTCTGTTGTTCACGGTCATAGGAGAAACAAAAACATCCCTATACCAAACTAGATAGAGTTTCCAAAGGATCAAGAATAGTGCAGCTTTATGCCCATTCCTGAAAAACTAAGAGGGATAGCAGGCCCCCTTCCCCAACAAGCCATCACATACATCTTCACAACTGCCCTCCATTAATACTTCTGGCATGCATTCCTGGAGAACCCACCAGGTACCAGTTAAAGGCATAGGCATTGCAATTAAACATGGCACTGATTGTTGGCAAGGATTTGGGGTTTTGTAACTAATAACATTCGCTCTGGACAGTCTGAATGGGAGTTAAAAGAATCTATGGAACAATTATTCGGGAGCTGAAGACCCCTGCCCCTAAAAGTCCCAGAGAGCCAAATCCTGAAGCGACATAGACAAGCAGGCTGCCCCACTACAGTACAGGGCCTTGCCCAAAGAAAAGACCACTGTACATGTTCTCAATATTGATGACCCCTAGGACAGGAGGTCAAGGACTCTGCCACTACCCCTTCTTCCACCACCTTGGCAGAAGATTGATTCTTTCACATTTTCCGCATGACTGCCTTCCCAACTCAGCTTTGCAGAGCCCAGGTCATAGGCCTGCATTCTTGCCACATCGGAGTGAGAGTTACCGGGATGCAGTTTGAGACGACTACTTGGAAAGACCAGACTCATAATGCGAGATTTTACCAAACTGTTGGATGGCCACAAATGTTCCTTATAAAAAATAGCACAGTCTGCCAAAAAGGATCATTCAGCCTAGGAAGGTATATTTTGTTTGTATAGTATGTATTTTGCTTATATAATAATATAAAACAAAAACAATGACACACACAAAAATACCATGTGCACAGTGATCACCAAGGATCATGCATGATTTGCCAGTATTTTAACACAAGTGTCTGTGCTATGCTATATACAAAGTCTACCTATTTTGTATATAGATTTCTGAGATCCTTCTTCCTCTAAGGTTATCTTCTCTGTCCTTTTTCAGAGTTTCACACTTAGGAGCTGTGGTGTTGGCAAAAAAATGCTGGCTTGGACATCCCCTCATAGAGGGCTTACAGGGAAGAGAGGAGCCAGTCAAGGTACAGTGTGGCAACCATGAGCTATGCAACTTTCCTATAGTTCTCAAATGCTTCCTCCCACCCACTATCATGATCGCAATTCTACTTGAAAAATCCAGCTAGTCCAGGGAATGTACACTGGAGCCAGAAACATGGGGAATTCAGAATAGATGATCCCTTCAGGAGCAGTGGTGGGAATAGTGATACCAGGAGGGTGGAGGGAGGATGAAATGCAAGGGGAAACCAATTGCAAGAATCTACATATGATCTCTCTGGGAGGAGTATGGAAAGCAGGGAAGTGGGTGAAGGGACACAGCCGAGTACGATATGAAAAAGTAATAACAATTTGTAAATTATTAAGGGTTCATAGGAGAAGGGGAGTGGGGAGAGGAGGGAAGGGAAATATGGGGAGCTGGTACTGGGGGCCTAAGTGGAGGGAGGATGTTTCAGGGGTGATGATGGCAACAGGTGTGCAAATGTGGTATGCATAAAATTGATGCATGCACTGATCATGATGGGAGGTGTATAAGCCCCCAATAAAATGATTAAAAGAAAGAAAAAAAAATGTCTTGAGAATGATGGGAACAAATGTACAAATGTGCTTGACATAGTCAATGGATGTATGGGTTCTGGTGAGTTGTATGAGTCTCCCCCAAAAAAGATGCGAATACTGGCATTATGTATGCATGTATATATTGTGACTAGAGTTGTACGAGTCCCAAATAAAATGACATTTTAAAATTTAAAAAAAAAAGAATGAGCCAGTCTCCAATAAAATGATTTAAAAAAAAAAACAAAACTCCCTCCGGGGGTTCCGGCAGTTGTCAATGTTACTGCAGCAGAAAGCCTCATTTGTCTCCTGAGGAGCAGCGGGTGGGATTGAACTGCTGAGCTTGCCATGAGCAGCCCAGGAAGTAATTGACTCGCAGCATCACCAGCAGCAGGTTCCAAATGCAAGTGTTGCTTGATCAAGTAAGCTCGGACGACGTGGGAGTGGACAAAACTACCCCTTTTGCTCAGAACTTTTCATGTGCAATGAGACTGCCAGAAAAACATGGAAAAATTCCACCATCTTTTCATTCCATTTTCTCCATGAATGGAGGGAGTCAACAAAGTGAGGATATTATCCGAACTGTTGAGTGTCCTTAACCATTGAATTCTTTTTGCCAAAGCACTCGATGGGACTAAAGAACCATCGAACACATTTGAGCAGCACTCGATGAGAAAAAGAATGTGTCACAAGACCACATCAGCTTCTAGCCCGCTCGCGGTGAACCCTGATGCCGGGCATCGCATCTGATTCTACAGCTTGATCTTCTTTGTGTTCCTGGACGAGCTCACCCTCTACACCCAACATGCAACCATCCGGATGCATTTTAACCCCCTGGGTAAACTTTGGGGGAGCTGGTGGTGCAGCAGGTAAAGCTGGGCTGCCAACTGCAAGTCAGTGGTTCCAGCCCATCAGCCACTCAGAAAAAGAATGACAAAACTGTGTCTTCTTGTAAAGAGTTACCTTACCATCTCAGAAACCTTGGGAAGCAATTCTCCTCTGCCCAGTAGGGTTGCAATGCATTAAAAAGGACTCAATAGCAGTGACAGGGATTGGCTCCCATGGTCTTGGACGGAGAAGAGAAATCCTCACCCAGCTGCAGGTGTGATTGGCAGGGACCGTGGAATTAGTTGAGCTTTCAGAGAGACCATGATGAGGGGCTTCCCCCACAGATTTTTCTAGGCTGTAAGCTCCCTGGAGGTTGTCTCCCCAAGGAGACGCTGAGTGGGTACACTCAACAATTACACTTCTTGCTGCAAATGAATTCTAATATGTCCTTCAGTATCATCAATGCCTAGGTAATTTTAAACATAACTTTTCCAAATAAATCAAACTATGACCATTCTGGTGTATACACTCCCAATGAGTGTTTTTTCTTTTTATTTGACATACAATTCACATATCATATAATTCAATCATTTTAAGTGTTTTAAGAGTTGTGCAATCATCAGTACAAATCAGAACATGCTCTTCTTTCTCATATCTATTATTACTAGCTCCCATTTCCCCCAATCCCCTCTGATATAACCCCAAGAAACAACTTATCTAGCTATTGTCTCCATAGAGCTACCTCTCCTGGATTTCATGTAAAGAAAAACACAAAAAGTTACAAGAAAAAAACAGCCATAATAGCAAAAAAAACAAACAAAAAAACCTCACTGGAAAGAAAGCAGAAAATAATTAAAAAAAAAAAAACTAGGGAAAATGCAAATGAGTTAAACGGGTGAGCAAGTGGTGAAGTTTTCCATTCTATCCTAACTACGCCTGCATTAGCCCACATTCCATGCACTGTCTGATAGCAAGGCTATTCAAATTCCTGGTCAAGGGCCAGTGGTGATTCACTGGAGACTCAATCCACATGAACACCCTGCATGAGACAGTCTTCCAAGAGTTACTAAAAAATAAAAAGCAACTCATTGCCATAAAGTTGATTATGACGCATAGCAATGCTATGGGACAGAGTCAAAAAGCCCCTGTGGTCTTCCCAGAATGTAACTTTATGGGAGTAGAAAGTCTCATCTTTGTCCTGCACAGCAGCTGGCTATTTCAAATTGCTGGCCTTGTGGTTAGCAGCCCCACGCGTAACAACTAGGTCACCAGGCAGAGTTACCAAGATTTCCTAGGACTCAGCAGTATGTACTGACTGCTCCAGATGCACACATTAAGAGCAGGCAGACCCTGCTGTCATCACTGAGGTCGAGAGACCCTGAGGCTCCATCTGGGAAGTTACCCCTCAGGGTTTGCCATCTTCCTTTGCCCCAGAGTATTGTTGTTGCCAGGTGCTGTTGAAAGAGAAATGCTCCATGGGCCGTCATCTTGGCCGTCATCTCTGCAGAAGCAGATTATCTAGTTTATCTTCCTCAGAGTCACAAGTGGGGGGAGGGCGTTTGGGGGAGGGGGGTTTTCCAAACTACCAACCTTTCCATTAGCAGCCAAGTACTTAACCGAAAGAAACAACCCAAACTCACTGCTACTCCTCGGAACTCCACAGTGGCTTTCTGAGACTGTTTACAGGAGAAGAAAGCAGTCTTTCTCCAAAGCAGTTGCTGGTGGTTTCACACAACTGATCATGTTGGGGCTCTTTAATCACAACTTTGAAATCTGCTATGTTTCAGCTTGGACTTGTCAGACAGCCTTAGATTCTTTTTTTAAATGACTTTAAAGGAAATAGAGAAAAGAACTAGGAGGCAAAGGATATTTATAGATTAAATGCAGGCATGCATATATGTAAATATATGTATATAATGATAAGGATATAGATCCATGTACATATGTTTATATGTTAAGTATTAAGGTAGTAGCCTCTACTCAAGTGTTCCCTTAACACAAGAGCACTTTGTTCTATGAAACTGGCATCCCATGATGCTCACCTTCCCTACAAGATTGCTGAAGACAAATTAGGTGCATAAGCAAATGTGGTGAAGAAAGCTGATGGTGCCTGGCTATCAAAAGATATAGCATCTGGGATCTTAAAGGGTTGAAAGTAGACAAGAAACCATCTAGCTGGGAAGTAACAAAACTCTCCTGAAAGAAGCACACCAGCCTGTGTGACCATGAGGTGTCAACAGGATCAGGTATCAGGCATCAGAAGACCCAAAACAAACAATTATATCCATTCAAATTCAAATGAGGGGTGGGGCAGAGTAGATCCAAAGCCTAGCTATAGATAATTGAATAGGGCCAATAAAAAATGGATGACCCAGTCATCCCCACATGGGAGGGTCATAAAAATGGGATAACCCAGTCAGGGTGCAGTATATCACTGATGACACATATTAACATTCCTTGAGGGCTCTAATGCTTCCTCCCACTCACCCAAGGACTCCAGTTCTACCTAGCAAATTGGGCTAGACCAGAGTATTAGTACAGATAAGAGCTCTCCACATATGGGATCCAGGACAGATGAAGCCCTCAGGAACAATAATGGAAGTAGTGATACCATGAGGGTAGGGTGATGGTGGGGGAAAAGGTGGTGCCAATCTCAATGATCAAATCTATAAATGCCCACCACCACCACCACCACCACCACCACCACCCAGAGTGATGAACAGCAGAAACATGGGTGAAGGGAGACAGCAGATGGTGTAAGATATGAAAATAATTATAATTTATCAAGGGCTCATGAGGGAGGGGGGAAATAAGGAACTGCACCAAGGGCTCAAGTAGAAAGAAAACATTTTGAAAAGGGTGATGGCAACTTATATATAAATGTGCTTGACACATGGATATATGGACTGTTATAAGAGCTGTAAGAGCCCCCAATAAAATTATTATAAATAAATAAATAAAACACAACAGCAACAAATGGTCTTAAAATGAAAGCATGTTCCCTTGGTTCTCCTTTACTCACTCTTATGGGCCCGAGTGCTCCTTAGAGGCAAGGATGTTGACATTTCATCTTACATACTTTGCAAACATTTTCAGGAGAGACCGGTCCCTGGAGAAAAATGTCCAGTTTGGTAGAGGGGCATAAAAAAAGAGGAAGGATATTGTTCACCTTTCCAACACTATAGCTGAAGATAAAGCAAGTGCATAAGCAAATGTGGTGAAGAAAGCTGATGGTGCCCAGCTGCAAAAGATATAGCGTCTAGGGTCTTAAAGGCTTGAAGGTAAATAAGAGGCCATCTAGCTCAGAAGCAGCAAAGCCCACACAGAAGTACAGCAGCCTGTGTGATCATGAGGTGTTGGTAGGATCGGGTATCAGGCATCAAAGAACAAAAAACTATATCATTGTGAATGAGGGGGCATGCAGAGTGCAATGGAGACCTAAGGCCCAACTGTGGGCAACTGGATATCCCCTTACAAAGGGGTTGCAGGAGGAGACAGGATGCAATATAGCATCGATGAAACATACAACTTTCCTCAAGTTCTTTAATGCTCCCCACTCCCCATTATCATGACCCCAATTCTACCTCACAAATCCAGCTAGATCAGGGGATGTATACTGGTAAAGATAGGAACTGGAAACACAGGGAGTCCAGGACAGATGATCCCCTCAGGACCAGTGATAAGAGTGGTGGTCCTGGGAGGATGGAGGGAAGGTGGGGTAGAAATGGGAAACTGATAAGGATCGACATATAACCCCCTCCATAGGGGACATGCAATAGAAAAGTGCATGAAGGAAAATGTTGGACAATCTAAGACATGACAAAATAATAGTAATTGATACATTATAAATGGTTCATGAGGAAGGGGGCAGGGAGGGAGAGGAAAAATGAGGAACTGATACCAAGGGTTCAAGTAAAAAGCAAATATTTTGAGAATGATGAGGGCAACAAATATACACATGTGTTTGACACGATGGATGGATGGATGGATTGAGATAAGAGTCGTATGAGCCCCCAATAAAATGATTTTTTTTTTAAAAAAAGAGGAAGGCCCTCAAAAAGAGGGATCCACACAGTGGCTACAGCAATGGGCTGACGCACAGAACACTTGGGAGGGTGGCAGGGCTTCCGCCCCCCCAAAAAAAAGATGCATGGAAATCCTAATCCCCTCCTCTGTGACCTTGTTTGGAAAGAGGGTCTTGGCAGATGTCATCAAGTTCAAAAGAGGTTAGGTTAGATTCAGATAGGCCCTCAGCCAAAGAAAACCTTTGTCCTTAGAGGAAAAGGAAATTAGACCCAGATATGCAAAGGAAAACTCATGGGAAGACAGGCACAGAGCTTCATAGACTTGTGCTGTTACTAACCAAGCACCACCAAGAATTGTCAGTTACTGTCAAGAGCTGGAAGAGAAGCATGGAATGGTTTCTCCTTTAGAACTCCTGAAAGGAACCAAATCTGCCAGCACCTTACTTTCAAATGGTAGGCCTCTGTAAGTGTGAGATAACAAATGCCTATCTTTTTAAGCCTCCTATTTTGTCATACATTGTATGATGGCCCAGGAAACTCATGTAGTCCCTGATAAAGAATTCAGGCGTTTAGGGATTGGAAGCAAATACTCAACCAGCACAGTCCTTTTATTCTAATGGTGAAATCACCACAGGCTCCAGCTATAGGAATCCTGCAGGACCGTGGACTGCTCAGCTTCCACCTTCCGTTCTGAACTTGCCATGCTACAAATGAGAAAACCCATGCAAGACACCGATGCCGCCCCAGCCCGCTCTGCCCAGTGAGGCCTGGACTGTGACACTCTCTTGGAGAAGGGCAGGGTTCGTGGGGAGATGATTTTCATAAGTCCTCTCACTTTCTGCCTTTGAACAAGCACACCTGTTTTCTCCACTAACTCGGCGGCTTCGGTCACTCATGCCCTAGGGAAAGCAGTTGTAAGAAATAGCAGATGCTGAACTTACACAGCAGAGAACATTCCATCCTTGCAGTTTACAAATTCTGCAGAAAACAGCCCAAGTGGTTCAGGACTGTTTTATGATCTGTGACCTCAAGTCGCTCATTGAAAATGCAGTCTCTATCACATTGTTTGTTGGAGGTTTCTATTTCAAATGATGAACACATTTTGGATTCGTGACACTGGAATCAAGCACCCTCGCATTGTAAACTTCTTTTGGAGGTGGTTTATATTCTGTGAGGTTACATCATTGCTACCACCTGATGTTTGGAAAAACTGAGGCACAAGCACCTTGCCCCAACTTCATGCATTATGACATAAAGCAGAGTAGACCACTTTCTACAGAAAGCAGGCTGGGTGGAGGGCAGACAGTCTGCAGAAAGACCCCTGTGGGCCAGTCTCCTTTCAGGTGCATTTGCCTGACAAGACTTGCATGAAAGTGATCTCTTCAGAGAACACCTGGCTCTCAGAAATCACCAACTTTATGATTAAAAATAGAAAACTCTCCACTGGGTATTTATAGTTATATGGCTCAGGGATAAGACGGGCGCACTTATCAAGCAAGTGATCAAATGGCAGAGAATCCAAGCAAGGGGAACACATTCGAATCGCAAGTTGGAAATTGTTGTATGTTAGAGAGGGTTGAGCCTGGTAGGGATTCCAGCAGACAGATTCAAGAGGTGTCTCCTGACTCATGCGGGTGGGCTGAGGAAAGTGAGTGATCACTGCACACTCTCAAAGAGGCTCTGAGAGAGAAGGGAATGGAGAACCTAAACGGTGTGATTCCGAAGGATTTTGCCTAAAGGCTTGACTAAGACTCTTTAGACCAGTGTTCTTGTGATTCACCACGACTCCATGACAGAGCAGAACTGTTTTCTGGGCTGTAATCTGTCAAGGAGCCAGGCTACAGGCTGAGCACCTAACCATTTAAACCATGAGCTTAGTGCAACTATCTGATTATTCCTAAAAAGACAGTTCTGCCTGTAAGAAGACATCACTGCTATCGAGTTTTGGAAAGTATATTTTCATTTCTTCAGCTTTATTGAACACCCTGGAGTTGGATTCAAGAACTGTTTTCAGTGTAGACATGTATCTCTCCAGAGCTCCCACAGCCTGGCCGCTCCTCAGAGTCTTAAGGGGGAACTTGCTACAAGTAGATCCGGACCATCATCGCCAGGAGTTCAGAATGTCCGGGCACCGGGGAACCAATATTTTCCCCAAAGTTGACTCAGGTATTCTTGGTCTATAGGTGATATCGGGTGGGGCCCTGCACATGCAAAAATCTCAAGGTTATCTGGAGAAGTGCATGTTCTAGTAGTGGCAGCATCTTTTTGTCCACAAGTGAGCTCCATCTCACCAAGGCTTTCTTCGCCATGAGCTTCCTCTTGGCTGTCCCAGGGAGTCCCTGCTCCTCCCTCCCCTATCTGGCCCCACACCGTGGAGCTGACCCTGCCTACAGAGCTGCTGCCACGGCTACTCTCTGTCTGACAAAGTCACCTAGGGTAAAAACAAAACAAAACCAGTGACGTGCCACTGACATCCAGTCAATGCTGACCCATGGTGACGATTGGACAAAGTAGACTTGCCCTTCGGGGCTTCTAAGGCTGTCACACTTCATAGGAGGTAGCCTCATCTTTCTCCCATGGAACAGGTGGTGGATTTGAACTGATAACCTTGTATGAGCAGCCCAATACATAGGACCCACTGTGCTATCAAGTCACTCTCCTACCATAGTCTGTCACTGTGATGTGTTCAGGAAAGGGCCCTCCTCGGGCCAGGTTTAAAAGTTTTAATTTAAAGGTTACAAACAGATATTTTTCCTAAGGAGACATACAAGTGTTGTTTTGTTTTCATTGGTTGCTCTATTTTACTCTGCCTGGCTTTTTGTGTGCATATTATTATCTCTTCAGGTCTAGTTAGATAAGATAGGCGGGATAAACAAGCTGGAAGGGAAAGCAACAGACCAATAGTTCCGGAGCTGATAAGAGAGAAGGGAAAGTGGGAGAAAGGAAGTGGGTGTTAACGAACCCAGGGCAAGGGAACAACAAGTGATCTAAAATCTATGACAAGGAGGGTGTAGGAGACCTGGCAGGACTTGATCAGGGCAATGTAGCAGAGTAATTACTGAAACCCAAATGAAGACTAAATATGGTAGTGGGACAAGGGGAAAGTAGACGGAAATAGAGGAAAGAGCTAGGAGGCAAAGGGCATTTATAGAGGTCTAAATACAGGCATGTACGTATGTAAATATACTTATATATAACAATGGGGAAATAGATCTCTGTGCATATATTTATAGGCTTAGTAATAAGCTAGCAAAGGATATTGGACCTCTACTCAAGTACTCCCTCGACACAAGAATACCTCGTTCTATTAAACTGGCATTTCATGATGCTCACCAACACAATCACAATCACTGAAGACAAAGCAGGTGCATAAGCAAATGTAGTGAAGAAAGCTGATAGTGTCTAGTTATCAAAAGATATAGTATCTGGGTTCTTAAAGGCTTAAAGATAAACAAGCAGCCATCTAGCTCAGAAGCAACAAAACCTACATGGACGAAACACACCAACCTGTGTGATGATGAGGTGTTGATAGGATCAAGTATCAGGCATCAAAAGAAAAAAAACTATATAATTGTGAATGAGGGGAGTGTGGAGTGGAGATCCAAAGCCTATCTCGATGCAACTGGATATCCCCTTACAGAAGGGTCACAGGGAAGAGCTGAGCCAGTCAGGGTTCAGTATAGAAACAATGAAACACACATTTCTTCAGTTTCTTAAATGCTTCCTCTCTTCACTATCATGATCCCAATTCTACCTTACAAATCTGGTTAAACCAGAGGATGTACACTGGTACAGATCAGAGCTTGAAACACAGAGAATCCAGGACAGTTGAACCCCTCAGGATCAATAATTTGAGGAATAATACCAGGGGGTTGGAGGCAAGGTGGGATAGAAAGGGGAAACTGACCACAAGGGTCTACATATAACCCCCTCTCTGGGGGACAGACAACAGAAAAGTGGGTGAAGGGAGACGTTGGACAGTGTAAGACTTGACAAAATAATAATTTTTAAATTATCAAGGGTTTGGGGGTCTGGGTGGGCAGGGAAGAAGAGGGGAACGTGAGGAACTGATACCAAGGACTCAAGTAGAAAGAAAATATTTTGAGAATGATGGCAACAAATGTACAAATGTGCTTGATACAATGGATGGATGGATGGATGGATGGATGGATGGATGGATGGATGGATAGATCATGATAAGAATTGTATGAGCCCCCCAATAAAATGATTGTTTTAAAGGAAAAGAAAAGATGCTCAACATAAGGCACTAAAGAAAAAAAAAACAGTTGAGTCAGCTCATGGTAACTCAATCCATGCCAGGGTCGAGTTGTGCTCCATAGAGCTGTCCGTGGCCACTTTGCTCAGAGGTAGACCACCAGACCTTTCTTTCAAGGCACCTCTGAGGGGAACTGAGAAACAACTGTTAGTAAAGAGGTGGAAAAATGGAAAACCTTGCTTCTCGTGGAGAGACTGTATCATGATGCAGTCACTGTAGAAAGCAGCCTGGCAGTTTCTCAAAGAGCTGACCAGAATGGCCATCTGACCCAGTTCTCCCACTTCTGCTTACAAGGGTAAGTGAAAAAGTACCGATGCTAAAGTTCCAATTCATACATGCACGGGTTTATTCCAAGAAAAAATGTGTCTTTGCTTCCAGGTGATGGTTACCCACAAGTTTTCTCAGTAATATACTTGTGTAAGCCTAGTTCTCATACCTTAAGAAAAGTTTCTGTGCCATGAAAAAAAAGGTATTGCATGAAGACCAGCTAGCTCAAAAAGCTAATCTTTCCATCAGTGTTTTAGGCAAGACTGAAGGTAACGTCATCATGAGCACTGAGTCTTGGAGCTCTCAAGGCAGTCTAGCATGCAAGAGCCAGTCAAACCAATGACTTTGGAGGGACTCTGAAGGCAGTTCAAGTCAAAGCAGAGAGTCACTTAGAAGGTGATGACGACTGTTTTATGTCATTCCCCATGACCATTTGGATCGAATGATGAAAGGACCAGGAAAACCGCTGGGGGTGATTATGAAGACTTTTTATGAAAATGCAAAACTGCATTGGTGAAAAAAAAAGGAGCAGGAGGTTCACATTGTGGTCTTTTGTTTCTCTCCCCATCGTGACAAGCGATACACCTGCTCATTTTTCTAAGGTAGCCAGGGCTGTCCTGTGGGGATTTCACTGGGAACCCTTACTCCATCCACCCTACCACCCCGACCTCTCCCCCTTCAGACTTCGTTTTGTCCCCCAAACCAAGGAGCATTTAAAACAAACACCAATGGAGTCCTTCCAGGATGCCCAGACTGCCATTTGACCAAGGGCAAACTGGTCAAGATTGCAGAATTTTTCAGAGAAGGCTTAGAGAGATAGGAAAACCTCCATGAGAAGTGTATAGACCTAGATGAAAGACATGTAAAGAAAAAATAGCTTTACATTTTGATGTGGGGGGTTAAGTAAGCTTTCTGATTTTGTGGCAATACTTTTTTCACTTACCTTTGGGTAGACCCCCACCCAAAAATGCAAAGCAAGTACTGAAACAGAGACTTTTACATTAATGCTTACAGTGGCACTACTGACAGTCATCAAAAAAGTGGAACCCCCCTAAATCTTTATCAACAGGTGTGTCAATAAATAAAACGAGGGATATACAAACAACAGAATGTTATCCAGCCATAAAGAGAACTTAACTCCTATCTGCTTTTTCATATTTTTTTTTGTATTATGCAACACTTTCTCAATCACTTTAACTAAAAGTGAATAAGTAGACTCAAAAGACACAAAATGTATTGGAGGAGCCTGGTGGCCCCCGGGGTTAAGCCCGTGGCATAAGGTCTGCGGTTTGAACCTGCCAGCCACTCTGGGAGAAAAGGTCCAAAGACCTACTCCATAAAGATGACCTCAACTCACTGCCATCAAATTGATTCCAATTCATCACTAGAGGAAAGAGAAGAACTGCTTCTGCAGACTTCTGTGACTGCAAATATTTACATTGGGACACATCCTTGCCTTTCTACTGCAAAGCCCTTGGTGGTTTCAAACTGCTGAACCTGTGGTTACCAATCTGACATATGGCTCATTATGCAACCATTGCTCCTCCTGTGAACATGCCAAGCTAGGAAATACTGTGGGGCCAATTCTACCTTGCCTGAAGGGTCACTATGGCTTGGACTCAAGTAAGTAGCACTTGAAGGAGCCCTGGCGGCGTTGGGGACTACATGTTGGACGAAACACAAGGTCAGCATCTCCAAACCCCAGCCACTCCTTAGGCAAAAGATAAGGGTTTTCTACTCTCACAAAGAGCTCCAGTCTTAGAAATCTATAGGGGAAGCTCAACCCTGTCTACTGGATCCCTATGAGTGGGAATTGACTTTGTGACATTGAATTTTTGGAGACAACAAAAACAACAACGCTGAGGTCAACTGGTAGAACTGGGGGTGGTGGGGGGGAGAGTTAAAAGATATTTATGCTGGATTAATTGTACATATTAGATGCCATTGCAAGGAAACTTTTTTCCCAAATGTAATGAACACATATGCACCAGAACATTCAACACCGCAACTTTCACATGTACAATTCAACAATAGTTTCATTTTTCATGTTGTGTCAGTATTGCCACTATCCAACTATGCAACGACCACATCACTATCAACATATACTAAACACATCCTCAACAAAAACTCCCTTTTTTCCCTACTCTACCACCTCTGGAAACCATTGATAGCTGCTGCTTTGCCCATTGTTTATTGGGTGGTTTCTTTTTGTTGGTAAGTGGTAGGCTGTTCATTTGTTTGTCTGTTTGTTTGGTGTTTCTGGTTTGACCTGAGCGTGGCAGCAGATTTGCTCCAATCCTGCTTGATGCCATGAACGGCAAACCACGAGGAACTTGATGTCTCACTGTCTTCCACGTGCCTGCTGACATGCACTGCTCAACCCTGCCCTCTGGCACTCAACTCAGTCCCGTGTCTCTCATCTTCCTCACCACATTTTGCTTTGAGGCAAACGGTTTGCTAATAAAATATAAAAGCTCTTCTAAGTGTATTTTATTTTTCAAGCATTTTAAAAAGTATTATTCTGGAGCACCACACACACACACACACACACACACACACACACACACGAAAAAGCATGCAAAACACAGCTGCACAGCTCAACTCGTTGGAGTGCTGGCAGGACCCCAGAAAGCTCCCTGTGGACGAGGTCCTGGCTTTGCTTTTGTCTCCCTCCCCCACCTCTCTTCAGGTCCCTCAGCCCACCCTGACCCTCACCATATCCTGCAGAGTCTGCTTCTTTGGGTGTGAAAACCATTTTTCTTCATTTTTTTCTTTTCTAATAGTGGTGTCATGTAGTATTTTTTGTTAGGAGACTGGGCTAACTTGGCTGCGTGTAATGTCTTCCAAATTTGTCTGCGTCATGAGGTATTTGACAGTTTCATGGTTTTAGTTTAAGAGATGCTTAATGTTCTATCGTGAGGGATAGACATGTTTATACATTGATATTATGCCCTTATCCAATATATAATTCCTGAGATTTTCCTCTCAATCTATCGGTTGCCTTTTTTATTTATTTTTGTGAAAGCTCTTTGATGAGAAAATGTATGTCATTTTTATGAGGGCTCATGTATCTAGTTTGATTTTTTTGCTGCTCTAACTTTTGTTATCAAATCTGAGCACCGGTCATTTCACACTGGCCTCATCCCTTTGTTTTCTTTCCAGAACTTTATGGGTTTATTTTTCAAATTTAAGTTCTTGACCCATTCTGAAATATTTTTATACAAAGTGAGATAGTAGAGGAACTTATTTTTTAATGAACTCTGTAAAAAGCATGCAGGAAAGGTTATCTTGTGGAGATCACAACTATACAAACATGTTGCAAATGAATAAACAGTAATATAACACCCTCATGTTATGTCAATGAATGGCTATTATTTGGGGGAAGTGGATTCAAACACAGCTGTGTCTGAAACATAAAGCAGTAAAGACCATCTGCTATAGGAAATTGTGCCAGAGAAATCAGAAAGAAGGCCCAGATGTCACAGACATGGGTGCAGAGTTTTAATAAAATTGTTTCATGAACTGTGAGAGAGAAAAAGAAAATGTTCCTCAATTAACTCATCTTATGAGCGATTTTGAATGTTTGTAGAAGTCCATAAATTAGATCTATATAAATATGGAAGTAAGCAAGTGGCTGGTTCATCTATATAACTAAAAGCTAGTATAACTTTTTTAAAAATCTTTTCATTAGAAAAATGTAAGATTTCTCTATATTCTATGCCTCTCAAAGATCCAGGAAGTCTAAACTCAAACTCACTGCCACTAAGCAAATTCTAAGTCATACAGTAAAACTGTAGGCACATCTTAACGATATGAGACCTGTTTGGAAAAGTCTCTGCTAATCCACGGCATGTCTAAAAGGCGCAAGGGCCTTGTACCTGTATTCTGGACCTTATCAGGGTGTACTTTCCAACGCGATGGTTGATCTTCCTTGGTTCAAATAACTCTCTTTGAGGAAAGAAGACTGGAAAACGAATGTGTTAAGACGTATGAGAAAACCTTGGCTGCAAACACATGTGCTGTTCTCTTTCCCACAGACCCCCAATCGATGACTGGAATCCTGTCTCTCAATGTTCAGAATATTCATCTTACTGGGTTTTGCATACCAATTGTGAGTAAGAAGCCTTTTATCATATCACAGTGTCATCCATAGTACTCTTCTTATGTCTCTTCCCTTGGCTCCAAGTCTGAGGTGATGAAAAAAGCAAGTGATTAGCACAGTGCGATTACCAACCACTCAGCCCATAAAGAAATCTCTAATTAGCTTGTGCATTTGTTTACCTCTTATCTATAGGACTCCAAGCTATGGTTTAGAAACAGAACCCACAAACCAGACAAAATATTAATAGTTGTTAACCATGTTTCATATATGAGGTCCCCCCATCCCCCCAAAAAAGATAAAACTCCACTAAGGCAGCATTTTCAGAGAACACATTTTTCCCACTAAGTGAACATCAAGCAACTCTGAGTTAGTGCACTCAGTGGCATTACCAGGGAAGGTCCTCTCTAGTCACAGTGACTTTTTTTTTTTTTTTGCAAAAGCAGTTTTAGTCAGTGTTTTTTGTACTGACCAATTTAAGGAACAGTGTGGCTATGAAATTTTGTTTCCTCAGAAAAAATGCCGCAGAAAACTGTTGTGATGTTGAACACAGCTTACAAAGACAGCACTATGGGAAAAACTCAAGTGTCCAAGTAGTTTCCTCATTTCAAAAAAAGGTGAAATGTTGATCGATGACAAACCTCATGCTGAATTTCCGTCAGCTTTCTAAGTGGATGAAAATGTGTATTTACATAGTACATTTGAAGTTCGTTGTGCCAGTTCAGACTTTTAATCAAGCTTTCTATTTAGAGCTTCTGAAAAGATTGTATAACAATGTGCAATGAATTAGGCCTCATTTGTGACTGTCAGGGGACTGACTTTGTCACCAGGAGAATGAACCTGCTCACGCAGCCATCTGTGTGTAAAAGTTTGGGGAAATAAAGAGCATGCCTCTCTTGGGTACACACGTTACTCACCAGACCTCCCTTCATATGACTTTTTGGTTTTTTTTGAGTTCAGAGAGACATGAAAGGGCAGCGATTTTATAACATAGAAGAGGTGAAGGGAAAAAATTAGGGAGATGCTCTCAGCTATTCAAATAGATGAAGTAGAAAAAGGTTTCCAAGAATGGAATCACCAATTTGACAAATGTATGAAATATAATAGAGAGTACTCTGAAGGTGATAAGGCTGTTTTGTTAAAAAAAATTAAATAAATCCATAGCTTTGAAAAAAATCTCATTATTTTAGGGAGGGGATATCCTTTGTATGAATGGTGCTATCTCTATAGACACTTCCTCCCCAAAGTGTTAGCCAATATATTCCTTCATCAAACAAAAGTCCCAGTTGTGACTCTGGGGAGAGAAAGAGTGGAGGCCAAGCAAGAAGACATATGCCTTTATGTCTCACAGTTACTCATGTTGGATGACGTATCTCTTCCTTCTTCCAAAGGGGGATTTGAAGCTCCAATTACCTTAAGCACAATTTTTCCCTCTCATTACAGATGTAAGTCAACTGAGAATTGCATTAATGGCATTGGCTGGCAGAAGGAAGCCTGACTTTCCTCACTCCTCTCTTCTCTCTGCCAGGCTTACACACCCCATCAGAGGAGAAAGCACACATGTACTGACCCTTTTGGGGACAAACTGACCTGGAATGAATAAGCACGCCAACTCTTAAGAATACTCTGGAAGGTATAAGACATCTGAGACCCAGAACAAAACCATGCCCTGTGTGAAGGGAGGGGGGAGGGAGTGGATTGGAGATCCAAAGCCCATCTGTAGACAATTTGACATTCCCTCACAAAAGGGTCACAAGGAAGAGATGAGTCAGCCAGGGTGCAGTATAGCACTGATGAAACACACAACTTTGCTATAGTTCTTTAGCGCTTCCTTCCCCCCGTGATCATGACCTCAATTCTACCTTATAAGTAGGATTGGACAAGAACATGCACACTGCTCCAGATAAGAACCCACAATACAGGGAATTCAGAATAGATAAACCCTTCAGAGCCAACAATGAGAATAGAGGTACCTGCAGGATAAGGGGAAGGTCAGGGGAGAAAGGTGGAATTGATCACAAGGATCAACATATAATTCCCTCCTGGTGGGGGGAAGAGGGGTGAACAATGGAAAAGTGGGTGAAGGGGGACAGAACAATGTAAGATACGTAAACAATAATCTATAACTTATTAAGGGTTCAGGAGGGAGGGCATGTGGGGGGAGGGAGAGAGGGAAATGAGATGATATCCAGGGCTCAAGTGGAAAGAAAATGCTTTGCAAATGATGGCAGCAATGTACAAATGTGCTTCACACATGGATGAATATAGGGATTGTGATAAGATATGAGACCCTGATAAAAGTACTTAATAGAAATAA
Organism: Nesogale talazaci; assembly: GCA_004026705.1. NCBI lineage: Eukaryota > Metazoa > Chordata > Mammalia > Afrosoricida > Tenrecidae > Nesogale > Nesogale talazaci. Next base: position 33,827 of record PVJH01021671.1, read on the forward strand.
GTAAATACTCAGGAATTTTAGAGCTGGGGAATAGGAGGCATCTGGACTCCCCACTGAAGTCCAATGAAGTGCCAATGAAGGCAGGGAAGCATTTCGAATGAAGTGAACAGCATGGAGTACAGCAGGGAGCAGGGAGGACCAGAGGGCATGGCCTGAAAAGAATCCCTCTGATTCTCCACTCATGATCCCATTTCACAGGTAAAGTGAGGACGTAGTGTCCGAAGCATTAAAGCCACTTCCCAGGATGAACATTCAGCTGGGTTCATTTCCCACTCAACGAGAGCTAGAAGGGAAGAAGATAACTTTTCCCTCATCTGTGGTCCTTGTGTGTGGGGCATATACAAACCTTTGTTCTGGAATAGTAAAAGCACTGTCGTCCTCCCGGGTCCATATGCCCTCCCCATCTCACTCCACCCCATGGGCTCTGGCCAAGGCTGCATTCATTCCCAGGAATGTTCTGTCGAGGGAGGATTCCAGGGTTGTGATCTGTGGTCAGCGAGAAGGCCCTTTTGATCGCAGCCACAAGAATGCAGCTGAGCTCAGAATCCCTGTGTCCATAAATCAAGGTCCTTCGGGGAATCGCCGGGCGTGGCTCCCCACGCAGGTGCCCGGCTGCTCCAGCAATCCTAAGGGGACATTCCTTCACTTTGAAAGGCTTCTAGCTGCTGCTGGAGTCAAAATTACAAATCCCTGAGACTCCGCGCGCACATGCAAATTCTTTCTGACTTTCCGGGCATCTGTTTTTTTCATCCTTTCGCAGCAGCCAGGTGTGAGTGCCTGTCTGCCTTGCTTCTGTGTGCTGTTCCGGGCCTAACCTTTGACACTGAATTTGACTCCACTTGTGAACATGAGCCAAAAAGTTCTGCACATACCGTGCTCTTCGTGTGGCCAGCAGGGGGGCGGGGTGGGGGTGGGGAGCAAAAGGAAGCAATCGTTCCAAACGTCGGCATGGTGCTGTAGCTCCGGTCCATGGAGTCCAGGAGCAGGATGTGTGCTGGCAGGGGAATCTGGGATCCTCCCTCTGGGGATGCCCATGTGCCTCTGGGAGGCAAGGGCTTCCCTGGGCCAGCAAGAACTCCCTGGACAGCCGCGTCATGCGGTCAGCCTGGTAGACCTGCCAGGAGGACTGGAGACCAGTTCTGGCTTAGAAGGTCCAGGCACATGTAGCAACTACCAGGCTTTTTGCTGATTCAAGTCTAGGATGGCTGAGAAGCACCGTCTTAGCTGCCACATACAGGGAGATATGATCACAGCAGCCACATATGGGGAGATATGATCAGGGCAGCCACATATGGGGAGATATGATCATGGCAGCTTGTGCCACGTGCTCAGTGGAGGCGAGGGGTCCTGACAAACACCTCACACCGATGACTGTGCAGAAGGCTCACGCCAACTCTCTGAAGAAGCTGCCAGGGTTGCAATCTCTGTCGTACTGGGGAGAAAACTAAGGGTTAGAAAGATTGCTACTTTACCCAAATTCGTTACATGAATGAACGGTGGAGCAAACTGTAGTGGGCTAAATGGGATCTCCGATCACATACACACGGATAACTGGACTGAGAAAAGCCGGCTGAGAACCTGTGGGCAGGGATATAGAGAAACGAGACCATCCTCCCCTGCTGGAGGGAAGGTAACATGGCTCAGGCACTTTGGAAACCAGTCTGTCTGTTGTCCAAAAAGTTAAACCTACACAGGCCATTTGACTGTAGGTTCATGCACTTCCCCTCCTAGGCATTCACCAAAAGAATCGACAAAAAGGGTCCGTACAGAAAGGTGCACACAAATGTTCAGTGGGCATGATTCATAATAGCCAAGGGGCAGAAACATCTCAATATCTTCATCTGAAGAACAGTCATAAAATGTGAAGTGTGTCTACAATGGAACACAAAAAGAAATGAAGTATCGATTCATGTTATGGCATGGCTGGATCTTAAAAGCAGAGTGCTAAATAAAAGAAGCCAGCCAGGGAAGGTCACGTATTGTATGGTTCCATGCATATAAAATGGCCAGGATGAGCAAACCTCGAGAGATGGGAAATAGATTGCTGCTGCCCCTGGCTGGGGGCTTTTAAGGGATGTGTAGGGAGGGTCGCTGTAGAGTTTCATTTGGGGGCAACAAACGCATTCTGCAGTGGACAGTGATGCTGTTTGTACAATGGAATCAGCATCTATGAAAGAAAGGACCCACACACTTAACACAGGTGATCGGCTTTCCCACAGACACCGATTACTTTTATATTAAGTCAAAGCAGAAAACCCTCTGATTTCAGGAAACGATCGATCCAAAACCATGAACTATTGAAGCAAAGTCTCCCTGGGCAGGTTCAGCCTCTGAAATATGCCTGAGCAATCGTTCATGAGAGAGTCAGTCACCTACGGGTCGGATGTCGGAGTCACCATCAAAGAACGGGGCCCAAGTGGAGCAATGATTCAGGGACGCCCAAATTCAAAGGCATCCAGGCAGCCTCTGAGTAGGGCTGCAGGTGGTGGACCTTCCACTGAAGGAGACAGTGCCCAGCAGGAAGGCTCTCTCCGTGACCTTGCCAAGTGGGGCTTGAGAAACGCTACCAGGTGCCTGCAGCGCAATCACTGCACATGGCCCGGCACTGCCACACAGACAGAGGCTCTGCTTACTCTCCCCCTGCCTCCTGGGTCTTGAGGGTTGGAAATGTCTGGGCACCTGCCTAAGGGCCAAAGCAGGCAACAGTAGTGTGAGGCCACATCAGGGAGACCAGGCGTTCTGCCATCTAGGGCCGCCCATCACTCCCTTCCTTTTCCCCACCCCCACCTCCACCCCCAGTGACTCAGAGGAGCAGCTAAGATGACTCAGAGCAAAGCCCTTTCAAGTTCCTAAGAAAACATGCCAGCAGCCAGAAATGAGGTGCATTTCCCTGTGGCCTTGTTATTTTAAAGGCAGCCTTGTCTCCGAAACCCAGCCGCCTTCCTCCAGCCCCGTCAAATCACGTTGTGGGCCACTTTAAGCCGACTGGGGCTGTTTGCAATAAGCCCAGGCTGATATATTCATCTTAAAAAACGGACTCTCACTATGTGGATGTCTGGATCGACTGAGGGCTTCAGAGACCCCTCCCATGGGGTAAGCACAGTGAGGTGCAGGGGTGTTGTTGGGGAAGGTCTCATTCCGTGACTCAAAGGCAGGGCCCAGCTAAACCCCATCGTTTTTTTACCCTCCTTACTCCTCGCAGTCACGGCAACCCTTGTGCCTGACCTGGATAAAGAGGCCAAGGTACAATAGTCACTTTGGCTTTGGTTAGGTGCCTCCACAGAGGTGATTTGAATAAGGACACTGCATAAACAACAGAGTTAGCTACGGAACTATGTCCCGTCTGCCCCTGTTGTGTGCCGTCACGTAGGTTCTGACCCAGAACCAGCCCCCACGCCAGAGGACCACTGACTGCCTGGAGGTTTTCCGTGGCCCTAATTTTTATAGGAGTGTCGCCACCAGAACATGCCTTTAGCAGGGCTGCCGGTAGGTTCGACCCATCTACCTTTTGGTTGTTAGCAGACAAGAGGTTGACCTTTGTGTCGCCTGGACTCCTCCACATTCACCCTAGAAATCTCTTTCTTCTCTCAAAATAACCCAGAAAGGTAAGAGCTGAGAGCATTTCCAATGAGCAGGAAGCATGAAGAACTGGCAGGTTAGGAGGAGGCAGGTGTAGAAGGAGGGCACTCTGAGTCAGAACTGACCCAGTCTCTGTGAATTTGGGGCTTTGTTTTGGGTTTTATTCAGGCCTCTGTGGGCTGTAGGCGGCTTCCTTCTTATTCACTTGTTTGGGATGAAGTCTCCAACAGGTGAGTCAGAGACCCAGCCCTGGCCTTACCTGGAGGGTAGAGTGTCCACGGAGACTTCTCTCGAGCCCCCCACCCCCACCCCCTCTCCTCCTCTTTATAGCCACTCTTTTACTTTTGACTGTAATCTGACAAAATGCACTCCACTGGTCACCAGAGCATAAGGGCCTGAAAGCCTAGCCACATGGAAGCATTCCATGCTGAAAGTGAGAATGACGTCCTTAACTAGGGAAACCAAAACATTTTCTTAATGTGAAAATCTAGTACCTGCATAGGTGGAGAGCCACCATCTCAGAATGTCCACGTAGGCTTGGGGCAAGGCGGACAGACTAGAGGTGCTGGGGAGGGGTAAGCACACATCTAGCCTCCAGGGACAGCATGGCTTCTGAAAGCACCACCTATGAGAAGGCTGGCTGCTCTCAAAGGCTCCAGTGATTTGAGGGAAGTGAAAAATCTGGACTTTCATGTGAAATTTCAACAGAGGCTGGCAACCAACCCC
>PVJH01021672.1:0-38131 GCA_004026705.1 Nesogale talazaci
CCCATAGGCCACAGCAGTTGGCTCCCCATCCCATCAACAGGGTTGGTGAGGGGTGGGGCAGTGCTCTGTTCTGTGGTCCGTGGGGGCTCCAGGAGTGGAACCTGATTTGATGGCAGCTAGCCACCAAAGAGCTTCTTAAATGGAGCCTATAGGACTCCCCTTGCCCCATTCCAGTGGTCAGAAAGAAAGGCGCGGACCACAAAGGGGAGGAAGCCTAGAAAAGGGGAGAACAAATAGCTAGGATAGGTTGCTCTCACAGCATCTCAATCTCTCTCAGGGCTGAGTCGTACTGGTCTTTCCTAAGGCAGTGGTTCCAAGACCCTCCAAGTATCCCCAGAGTTGTGTGGGGAGAGGGGTGGATTTCACATGTGTTCTTTCCTAAACTCCCCTCTCAATCCAGGAGTGGAGGCTGCACCATGGACCGCCACTTTGCCAGTCTCTAAGCTGAACATATTCTTAATGATGTGGGATTTAATGAACAGGCATCTATGTAAACCCAGAATCAATGAGGGTATTCAATTGGAAATCAAAAGCCATCTAGACACAAGTGAAAGGGAAATTGTTTTGTTGCAAAGTCCATGAGACCCCCAAAGAGCTCGTCCCAGAGTGGGGGTGGGAGAGGGGGCAGGAGCAGGTGCAGGGTCCCTGAATGCCTTCCTTTATATTACAGGAGAAACACTGAACACGGAGGAGGTACATACCTATGGTAAGAAACCAGCAAACAAAGCAGGGCAAAGTGGGAAGAGAGAACTCATCAATAGCGGGCACTAATGATTTTCGATTAGAGAGTAAGAGAAGCTAGACACATGAACTGATTCTTTGAGATGACTGAGCTGTGGGGTAGAAGGCCGTAGGTCCCTGAGTGTGTTCACTGTGTAGTCACTCCCATAACTGGGGGCTCCTGCCTTCCCCCGTCAAAAAATTCATCTTTCATCCCTGCCTTTCTAAATGCCACTGAAAAAGCCATATTGACCCAATGATACTCAATCTCCTATGAATGAAGAAAAAACCCTCAAGTAATAAAAACAGACCATTGTTATGCCCTCCTTGAGTGCTCTGGTGTCTTCAGGGTTAAGTGCCTGACCACCAATCTCAGCGGCAGTGATTTGAACCCAGTGGGACCTCTTTCTGCAGGAGAAGAGATCTGGTCACCCTGCAAGACTTTGGTAAGCCTGTGCAACTCTCCTCTTTTGACTTACAGCATCACGGTAGCCAAGAACCAGTTCTAGGGCACGTGACAACAGCAATGACCATGACGACGGTGACAACACGCTTCCCTTATTTGCAGTCGATGTGCATCCAAGTGGGTTTATAGATTCCCGAAATCAGAGTTAACACGAGTCACAAAGTACTGCCACTAAGCTTCCAGTTCACCCCGGCCTGGGTTTATGCCAACAAAGGGTGTTTAGGATGGCTGCAGACTGTCCTCCCAGTAATACACATGTCTCCATTTCCTTAGTGTGCCTGTAAAATAAATCAGTTCCAATCAAGATGCTCATGTCCTTGAGTTTCCCCTGCTTCAGCAAAACACAAGTCAGAGAGGTTGGCCCCAAAGGCATGGCAACTGAGCCTTGGGGTTCTTTGAGTGACCTTGATAGAGTTTCTGGAAGGATAACGTGGGATCTCAGGGGTTGATGGGCAGAGTTTTAAGAAAGTTGAAGAAAGCAAGGGAGAGGTCAGGAAAGGTGCCTTGCGGAAAGCTCTCTCCTCTGGACGATGCACTTGCTACTTGTAGGGTAGCAAGGGCTGCTCTTGCAGAACGTCATGGGGAAACCTTCGCCCATCCATAGGCCCGATCTTGCTCCCTCAAATGTCTTTTTCATTCCAGAACTTAAGGATCATTTAAAAGGAACTTGATTTGAGTCCCTCGAGGATTTGAAAAGTGCCACTCCAAAGTAAAAGGAAGACCTCATTATTCCTTGAGAAGATTGGAGAGGGGGAAACAGGGGCTTCAGCAGCATAGAGGCCTCGGCGGTGGAGGCTATGCGTGAGAAGCAATAGGTTCACATTCTGTTTCTCTTGAAGAAAGGATTCTGTGCTTCTGTACCGTGCTTTTGTCTTTGCTGGGAGCAGGTGCCATCGAGTCAGAGCGACGTGAAACGCGGTCTGCTCTCACCGTGGTTTCCCTGCCCAAGCCCTTGTTACAGCCACTGTCAGCCCCTCTCCTTGTTTGTCCATTGGACTGTCCGTGGTACCTTCAATATTCTTCTCCAGGACCATGAGCCAAAAGCGTCAATTCTTCTACAGTCTTCCTTATCTAGTGTCCAATTTGCACATCCAATCGACAATGCCATGGCTTGGGTTAGGTGCAGCTTAGTCCTCAAAGTAACAGGCTTGATTTTCAATAGTCTTAAAAAAAGACTCATCCTCATATGTAAATAGAGCTTTACTCCAAGATTTGTTCATGAAACCAGGGGTGGGGGTGAGACCCAAACTCCTAGTTGAGACCGCGGGCTGGGGACCTCTGCTGGCTCACAGGATCTGCAGACTGGAGAGTAGGCTGATTTCTGCAGGCTCAGGTCCCAGGACCTGACATAAGATAATGAGAAGAGTTCAGGGGAGAGAGAGAGAGAGAGAGAGAGAGAGAGAGAGAGAGAGAGAGAATGTGTATTCTGGACCCAAGCCGCACCCCCTTGCTATGACGTTAGGATATGTTATGTTACTTTACAGTACAGAGGAGCAACCAGTCTGCGAAGCCACTGAGAATCCCAATTGAGTCAAGTGGACACATGATATTCGCCATCTTTTCCTATTGATCTCAGTTCTGAAATGTGCTCCTATTCCCTGAAACCAGAATCCCAAAACAAAAGCAGAATGTATCTGAAGTTTGCCTGAAGAGCCAAGGGATGGGTTTTCAGAGCAGATATTCTCAGCCCCGTTCTGAAACCCACCACTTGACACACAACTGCCCTCCTTTGGAAAGAGTGTTCTCTTCCAGACCCCTTCAGGGACCTCGGCTGAATAAGCACAAGCTCACTGCCATCACGTCCATTCCAGCCCAGAGGGGCCCACAGATCAGATGGAAATGCCTCATGGGTTTCCAAGACTGTAACGCTGTACAGGGATAGAAAGCTTCATCCTTTTCCCATGGGGCGGGGTGGCTGGTGGCTTTGAACTGCTGACTTTACAGTAAGCAGTCCCAGGAATGAAGCACGACTCTACCAGGGCTACCAGGTAAGCAGAGGTGCCTGGGCATGCTGACCTTCAGCAGCCCTTCTGAGAGACTATCAGAAAATATCTAAGGTGGAGATAAAGCAAAATCCCTAATTAACCTCCTATAACCACTTTACATCGGTTTTATAATCTGTTCGTGTAATTTACCCCTTAGGGAACATGGAGCTTCTATTAAGGGCGATGGAAACTTTTGTGAACAGATAGTGGTGATGGTTGCATAACATGATGAATGTAATTAATGTCACTGAAGGGTACATGTTGAAATTGATCAAAAGGCAGCTTTTGCTACTTACCTACCTACTGCACCACCACCCCACCTACACCATGCAGGAAAGGGCTTCCTTCTTGCCTGTCCTTGGGGGGTGTGGAACCTGCAAGAGAAGTAGATGTGGGCCCGTTTGTACCAATGATAATTGCTCTTGCGTCTTCAAAAAGCCAAGAGCTTCCTGACTAAACAAGAGGCTGCACCTGGGACACCTGCAAGCGTCCTCACTGTTGGCCAGGTACCTCCGAGTCAATTTTGATCATTGCGACCTCATGGACAACAGAGGAATCCCCGCCCGGCCATGCACCATCCTCGCCATGTTCCCTGTGTCCTCGCTGCGGGGGCTGAATCAGAATGCTGGATCCAACCACCTCAGTGCACTTGTGAGCACCAGTCCGAGAAGTTGTCTGCTAGAGACGCAGGGCAAGCCGGCGGGCTTGGCTCCAGACCCCTGTGGTAATGCCAACGTGGACCCGTGACGTTTTTTTGGGTTTCCCAGTGCACATGAAAGGTACCAGCATACCATTGTAGTCTCTAGTGGGTACACTAGCTAGAGGAGTCCTTTAAATCTTGTGAGCATGACCAAGACGTGACACGAAGGCAGGAAGGAGTGCATGCTGGTAGGCATCCATCGACTGACTTCTCCATCCTCGAAGACCACCCAGCTGGAATTGGGGAAAACAAACAACCAACAATAAATAAAGACAAAACAGACCTGCAATATATGTGCAACACCACAGAACAAATGGGAACACAATGCAGCCTGCCGGGCTATTGCTATAAAATGGCCTCATGACTACCTCCTTCCTGCTCTGGGATTCGGACTTATCTCACTGTTTCCCTGGTCCTTTGTCTCCTAAAAACCTTGCAATGGATGTATTGTCCTCGTGTCTGTATTATAGCGTGTCTGAAATGTGGGCAGTTGGCGGAATTTTCTTAGCTCCAGAAATGATAAGTCTTCTCTGCCCTGCCTGTAGGGTGACCCTGGTCTGCGTGGACTCCAAGGCAGTAGGATTGGCTTGGTAGGTCTCTGGACCACCACTCACCTGATCAGCTTCCCCACACATCAGACCCAGGTTTCTAGGTAACTTCAGAAGCTAGAAAAAGGCCTTCGTGGGGGAAGATTCACATTTAAATTAAGGTGGTTAAATCCTAATTGATTTGTCAATTACATAAGAGGATCAGAGAAACGTCCTAGTGATTTTTTAACTTGGTTTTAATGATCCGATTCTACTTTTTAATCAAGCTGGGGAATTGTTCACAAAGCACGCCTTCCTGTTGCCTGAACTACCATGATCAAATGAGCTGAAGCTGTTCATGAGGTTCAGCTAGATTTCTCATGCACCTGTGGTAAGGGCCTTGAGCTACAGATGGAAGCAAGCCAGTAGGCAGATGGCAGTGATTTCTGTCATTGTCTTCAAGTCCTCCTTTGTCTGTAGGTCCACCAGAAAGAGAGGGTGTTCACAGGCCACAGATTGGAAGCAAATGATTTGAGCATCTGAAGCTCCCTCTGTTGGACTCACCAGGGCCATCTTCACCATCCACCTATGACACAATGATTTCTTTGGGTCCATGGCTCTGTGGCAGGGCCTGCAAAAAAGCAGCATTCCACCTGTCCCATCCTGCCCACTTCAGCCACAATTATGAAGCCTCGTTCTTGGGTCGTGTGGGTCCTTTTCAAAGGCAAGTGTAAAACCAATAGAAAATTTTATACAGGGGGGATCATTTAATAAAGTTAGGGTTTTCCTTATTTACCGTAACTCCTATAAAGTGTTAAAAAGCAAAGACGCCACTTTGAGGCCAAAGGTGTGTCTCACCCAAACCATGTTCTTGTCCATCACTTCATAGGCTAGCGAAAGCTGGATGATGCAAGATGCAGGCAGAAGATGAAGGGAGCATTTGAATGGCGGTACTAGCTCAGACTATTAAGCCTAGCAAGGAGTGCTTGAACGGATCTGCATTTCTTAGCAGAAATACAACCCAAATGATTTCCCCAATGAGGATGGCGAACTGCTGGGTCGCTCACTCTGGGCCCGTTATCAGGAAAAACTCGTCTTCAAAAATTGGGTGAAATAGAGACTCACCACAAACAAGGGGATCTAAAGGAGATTGTAGGCAAACCCCTTGCCGTAGTTGGCCTAACTCAAGTCGTGTTTGCTCTGTCTTCCACCTCATGCCTTTGGGAATCTTTGTAATGATTTTCTGATCTCAGAGGGAAGCATTAATCGTGAAGAGCCAGATAACACTGAGACTCCTCTCTTATTAGCCCTCCAGATTGTTAGTGGTCGAATGGCTAATTCCTGCACCTCGCTCAGCAATGGGCAGCTGGAGGTTGTCCTGAAGCCATGAAGCTGCGATTGCATCCCAAGATTATCCTGAAGCCTGTGTTAATATATCCTCTGGGAAAGGACGTGCTTACCCTGGGTGTGAATTCAAAAGCAGGAATGATCTAAATCCTGCATGTTCTGAGCAAACGTGGGGCTCCATCAAGACACCCTAAATTGCTGTCGCACTCTCCCCTGGTGCTCCCTTCCTGTGCACATCTCTGTTTCTCTCCCGCTGGGAGGGTGAGAATTGGCTCTATTGCTCCAGGCCTCAAACCCTGACTAGGGGTAGCACGATGGATGCACATGGTCATTGCAACAACGGACTCAGCCATGTCTTACATTTATGCAGGTGGCGCAGGGCTGGGCACTAGTTCATTGTGTCGTATAGAGCGGGGCGGCATGAGGTAGCGTCAGCCTCACAGTGATGAGCATAATGGAGAGTGGTACCCACTAGCCTGAGGTAAGAAGGAAGGAAGTAAGAAGTGGAAAATAAAACAGCTTTGTTGTGGAGATTTAAAACCAAGGGAGTAAGTTTGGATTTTCAGTGTATTTTTTTCAACTAAAATTTGATCAAGGAGCCCTGGTGGCACTGTGGGTTAAGCTCTTGGTCCATTAACCGCAAAGCCGGTGGTTCACACCTATTAGATGAGACTGTTGACTCCTACAGAGATTGTGAGGTTATATGCGGTCGCTCAGAGTCGAAATTGATGCTTGGGTTTGTAGCTTCTGCCTTTGATGTTGTTGGGAAGGGTTTGTATGCTAAGTAGCTCTGCTTTGTTGGCTGTCCCGGCTCTTTCTGATCCGAATGGCTGCAGGTTCGTGAGAAGGAGCAGATCTCTCTGCCTTCCATGACCACCAACATCAGTAGTGGTATCATGGTTGCCAAGTGCCCTGGAGTCAAATTCCACCAATGGTCACTCCCTGTGACAGAGTGGGACCACGCCATCCTGTTCTCTAGGCCGGTGCCTTGATGGGAATAGGTTTCCATGTCTTTGTCACTGGGAGATGCAAGATGGGCTTGAACTGCCAACCTCTCAATCAACAGCCAGGAGCTTAACTTATGAGCCACCAGGGCTCCCCTGCAGTCTCAAAGGCTGGGGTAAGGGACAAAGAGCAGGAGGCTGTTGAGATGGGGGAAGAAGTGCAGAGCTTGCATGCACACAGGTGGGTCCCAGGAGCTGTGGGAAGCTTGGAAAAGGTGAGGAGATGAATGACTCCTGGCAGTGTGACCGCTGAGGGCTTGCCCTGCACTGCTGCACAGGGCGGAGAAAAGGAAACCAATCCTGTTGTGTCTTTCACCATCACTGCCCAGAGGCTAACGTGGATGGCACTGAGCTGTGGGGAGGCAGAGGAGATCCCTGGTGTGGCCATTGGCTCTCCCAGGACTATACTTCCCAATGCAGCACAGCAGGGCGGTTAAAGCACCCTAGCTTCTGAACCACACAGTGTGAATGAGATTTGTGGACCTCTGGACTCTATTCTACCTCAACTTCCAAGTGAGTTTTTGCAGATTTCTGTGACTTTCTAGCATGTTCTGAGACAGTGGTGGCTCGGTGGTAGAAAGCTCTCCTTCTATACAGAGATCCAGGATCCATTCTTCTAGTCTGTGCACTCCCTCGTCAGCCCTAGAAGGCTGTGTTGCTATGGAGCTGAGCAGACTTCCACAGAGATTTCAGAGAGACTCAGAGGAAAGCCCTGATAACACCCCTCTGAAAGTCAGTGGACAAAGACCCTGTGGATCACAATGGCCTGACTAGATACCCTGTAACTGGCTAATGCTCTGTTCCCTTGCTAGCAGAAACAAGGGCTACTTGGACAGCAGCTTGTCACAGCAACTGTCTAGCCAGGCAGAGGACAATTGTGTGTGTGTGTGTGTTAGGGGTGCGTGGGTGTCTATAGCCATTTTGCCTCAGCAGAGTCTATTGCAAAAGATGGGACACATGATACACTACTTCCCTCTCTCTTACAAGATGTTTTAGAGATGCTTGACTTGTGTGCCAGCAAAAGACTGGGCAGGGGCTGGCCCAAATCAGCTCCTGGAAACACTGGTCAAGTTCTAGGGCCACAGCATTGAACTCTCTGCTCCCACTCCTTGCATAACAGAAGCCGAGAGACAGAAGGCCCCAGGTGCACCCTCCTCTCTCAGAATGCTTGGTGTCAGAAAGATTCACTTCTGCAAAAGAACCCTGCCTCCTCCACCAGTACCTGGGTTGTCCCCCCACTGCTGGTCAGACTGGAACAGCCCCCAGAAGGCCCCACATGGGCCCTCAGCCAGTCTTACATTCTTTCTGAGATGAGAAGAAAGGAATATATTCTCTGGAGGAAACTGGCCCTCCACCGACTGGGGCCCATACTTCTGATAGATTAGAAGTTGTCAACACCTTTTCTTGTCTGCTTTCCTGAACCAGTGACCCACCTCTTAGGTTTAGGTCAAAACCACTTGGAAACATTCAGCTCCTAAAATTCAAGCAAAATGGATTTGAGAAAGAGGGTTCTGCAGAGGCAGATGGAGACCTGCTTATTTCAAACACTAGAGAGGACCCCAGTCTCACAGCACCGACCATGAGCTGAGTCTGCCTCCACTTGGGCACATTTTTGTGTGTGGTGTGCCCCTCCATGAAAAGGGAATCCTAGCCACCTCCCCTTCAAGGAGTAATAGGTTACATAAATATATATATATATATATATATATGCATATATATTTCCGATTATATATGTTTTTCACCCTTTTCCTATCTTTTCTTTCTGTCCTTCACTTTTTAAAAAATACACAAATACGCTGTTTTTTGCTTCTCACAAAGCAGCCTACCATGGATATGTCAGACGCATCAAAAGCAAGGTGACAGTGTTGGCTCTTGCAACGGAAGCTTGGGATGGTCTTCTCATGTGGTCAGGTTTAGAGAGAGGTACAGATTTTTCAGCCTTGGGGGAATCTCCGAACCAAAAAGACCAAGCTGACTGCCACTGAGGCCATGTCTGCTCGCAGCGACCCTCCAGGGCAGGGTGGGGCTGACCCAGCGAGCTTCCAGGAATGTGGCTCTTTGTGGGAGAAAAGGACCCCGACTTGCTCGTTTCTGCAAATGCCAGTGGGTTAATAAAGGGTGCCTGTCTTATTTATTAATGGATGTTTTTGATGAGTGGCAACATCTTGGAAGTTTAGCTCTGTGTCCTCACAGGACGGCGTCGTAGAACGAAGCAAGACTTGCATGACAATCCTAAGAATCGAGGGTTAGTTATTTGGCCTGGGTAAGATGCCTCAGGGCCAGGACCTTCTGGTCACCACGGGAAGCTGACCATTGCCTTTTGACCAGGGCACATCTTCATGTGGCCCTCATTATGGACCGGGTGCTTCAGAGGACGTATTCAGGATGTTCATGCTTGTGAACGCTCCGTTGTTCACTGGCACACCACAGTGTAGGACCTGCAACACACTGAAATTATTTTAATTGAGAAACAAGGCTCTGTTGCAGCTTGACAAATTGGGCTTCGTACTAGTTTGGACTGGCTGAATCCTGGCAGGGTGGATGAAACCAAATCAGAGCAGACCCACATTTTTAAAATGTGGGTGAAACTGAGAGGGGGTTGGGAGGGGAACACTTTCAGGTGGAAGCTCCGGCAGCAGAGACCTGGGAAAGCCGTTTGGGAGCCTGAGTGGGAGACTGATGACTGCCCAGACTGTTGTGAGTGGCAGGACGTCGGAAACTCTGTGTGCCGCTGCCATCTTCGAGCTGGGTACCACTCTTCCCAACTCTGTGGGTGAGGCGTGTGGTCGCTGCACAACGCCATCATTTTCTACAGGGGGAGACTCCTACTTTCTGCACAACCTGCTGTGTCCTTCGCTCACCCCAACGCCATCCGGTTCCGGTATTTTTTCTGGTTTGCCTACACTTTCTAGGTTTGCTTCTGTCTGGTTTCACTCCATCAACCTTGGTGAGAACTTGAAGCCCCAAGTTTAAAATGAAGCATGTGTGCTTATAGTGGCTTATGGTTGATTTATACTAGAATCAAAATTATAATAAAAATGTTTTTTAAAGTTAATTTGTCTAGCTTCATAAAGCCCTTTAGTTGAAACTCTATTGAAGATGTAGGGGTGTTAGAAGCTGGATTGTGTAAAGCAGAACGTGGCATCAGGAATGGAGGAAAGTTTGACCCCGCAGCCGCAGCAATGGGCTCAAGCATAAAGACCGGGAGGCAGGAGGGCTGGGCAGTGCTCACGTCTCTTGTTGAACACACGACACCGTGAGTTGAAACTGACCCGAGGGCCACTCACAACAGCAGCAGGAGTCGGACTCACTGTGTGGCTGGGAATATTTTGGGTTTCACAGGTATATATTTTGCTCATGTCAGGTGGATCCTGGCTGAAAGTACAAATGCCAGAGGTTTACCTGTGCTTTACCTTGATTTTGAAAAGGAATTTGATATTGAATTATGAATTGCTCAGAGTGAAAGTTGCAGAGCAAATAATTGTGCTCTTGTAGAGGCAGTAGATAGACCAAGGGGGTGGTCTTCCAGGTAGGAGAGGGAATATCGAGCGGTTTCAAATCAGGTCAGGTGTGCATTCAGGGCTGCACACTTTCAGCATACTTACTCAGGCTGTCTGCTAAGCAAGTAATCAGAGAAGCTGGAGAAGGCAGCGTAGGAGGATGGGAGGAAGGCTTATTGAAACCGGCCCTATGCAGAGCGCACCACCTTACTTGCTGAATGTGAAGAGCCTTTGAAGAGCTTTCAGTGTGGATCAGTTCTCAACAGAAAGAAAACAACCTCTGCCCCCATCTGGACCAATAAGCCACGTCATCGCAAGCATTTAGAAATATCATCTCAAAAAAATGCCGTCTCACTTGGATTCATAATGCACACCCATGGGGGCAGTAAGCAGGAAATTGCGTGATGCGTGTGATGCATGGGGCACATCTGCTGCAAAAGATCTCTTAAGGTGTTAGAAGGCGGAGATGTCACTCTGAAGTCTGAGATGTGCTTGACTCACGCCATGATGGTGTTTTCAATTGCCTCAGTGCAGGAAAACTGGCTGATGAATTAGGAAGTGCGGAGAGATCTTTATGCCTTCGAATTCTGGTTTTCTGGCCAAGAACACTGACAATGCGTGCACTGTGAGATTACAAATCTGTTTGGAAGAAGGATAGCGAGAATGCTCCTCAGCAGAGAGATCTGGGAAACTGTGCACTTTGGACATTATGACCGGGGGGAGCAATGCATTGGGAAGGACATCATGCTTGGAAAAGTAGAGCTTCAGAGGGGGCTGTATGGGGGGGGTGGATAGGAAGATCATTGAGATCTTGGTTGCAACAATGGGCTCAGAGATAACAACAATCATGAGTTGGTACTATCTGGGTAGGGTTTTGTTATAATGTATCCCATCACTGTGAGTGTGAATGGACTTTAAGACTCCCAATAACAGTAACAATAAAAACACAGGTATAAGTAGATGAGGTTAGCATTTAGTGACACTTTGAATATCTTTATTAAGTCAGTGACTAGAACTTTAAAAGAGAAAATAAGCTACTGATGTTTTATAGATGTAATCATTAGTATCTTAAACATTAGTATTGTAAATGAAAATTAGTAAGACATCTATCCCCCCCATATGCTTATCAAAAAATTCACAAGCTATTAACCATAAACCACTAGCTATATTAGTCACCAACCTGTTAGGTTATTAAATGGTTAAACTGCCATAAAGAGATTTCAGAATTTTAAGATGAAAACCAACATCGAAAAATCTTCCAGGGTCTTCTTTCACCTATAAAAGTTTTAAGAAACTTAGCATCCAAATCATATAATAACCAGACAGATACGGTTTCTTCTAGAGATGAATAATTATGCAGAAAAGATTAAAGCATGGATTAAAAACAACAGCATGTGGGAGAACATTAGAACTGCACTATACTCAAGGTAGGTAGCCGAAGAAGTCTTGGTGGTGTAGTGGTTATTCCTAGGGCTGCTAAGCACAAGGTCAGCAGTTTGAAACCCACAGCTTTCTACTCAGATCCAGGGTGACAGCCTCAGAAACTCACAGAGTCATAGGGCCACTGTAAGTGGGAACTGACTCAACGAAGGTGAATCTGTTTTTTTTTTTTTTGAAGCAGTCCACTGCAACGGATAGATTACACTATCAGTTCCAGCATTTCTCCTGCTTATTTGTCACTGAAGAAGTTGTGGGGAAAGAAAGTGCTCCTTTTAAAATTCTATCCTATTGAAATGCTATTGATTTTGGCATCTTTTCTGGTGTTAACAGTTCTTACCATTCTTGTAGTTCTTATTATTTGCAATGTAGGCTGATGAATTACTCCAGAAGAGAGACGGGAACCATTTCTTTGCAGAAGAGTACCACTGTCCCGGGAGCTTTCTACACCGCTCTCCCTGTGTTCAGATTCCAGCTGACATGCAAATCTAGACAACTTCATGTAGCGTTCACTGTATGAAATGCCAGCATGTTTGTGCAGAAACTCCTGGGACTGATACTTCCTTGGCGACACAATCTTCCCTCTTTCTGACACACCACTAGAGAGAGTCAGAGGGAACAGATCCAGGAGAAAGTGTCCAACAGGTGCTGAGATACTGGACACGAATGCAGGGTGGCGCTTGCCGAGGGTGCTTGCCTGCCTCTTGATCTCGGGGGTCTGTAATCTACACATTTAACATCATAGAGTTTCCAGAAGGAAGCCTGGATAATGCCTGCTGTATGGGCGTCAGCAGTGGCTAGCTTTGGAAGCAGGGAGAAACCTGAACGGAAGGCGGAATGAGGAGCAGTAAGAACCTTCGCCCTGTGGGCTCCCTTCTCTCGTCATACTGTGTGATTTTTACTTTGCCCAGGAAACATGTCCCCTCCAGCAAGATGTTGGGGGAAAGGACCACACGCAGCGATCCTCGCGATTCTGGAACCTGGTTAATGGAAAGCATGTGCCCTGTTGGGAGGGTGATCCCAAGAAGAGTGATAAGATGCTCTCCGCCGGCCCGGCCCACCCCCTCCCCTACTGCCAAAAAGTGCCTTCCCTACCAGAAGAGATAAGCATGAATGTGCGTCTCAACCCGTAAAAGCACTTTAATAACTTCAAAGAGGTAACAAACGAAACCTGGGGCATGAGCAGGAACATTCTGGAAAAGATGGGCTAAGAATGCGCGGCAGAGGGGGATCTCTCCATTCAATCTAGGGGCCCCGCCCCTGGTACCTTTCCCTGCTCCTCACTCGCAATCCTAGAACTGGCCGCCTGAGCAACAAGTGCGGCGGCTGCGAGTCGCGCCAAGAGACTCGGGAGCCTGAGAACGCGCCTTCTGCCTGTCTTGCGTTTCCTTCCTTGACAATCTCAAGGTGACAACAGAAGTCCCTCAGTTTAGCGAGGTAAGTGTCACCAGAATCAGTTTCTTGTTCCGAAAACTTAGGGATCACGACCCAGGGAGTGCAGGGCTAGCACCTCTTACAAGCGACCCTCCCTGTCCCTCTGAGAATCACCCTAGAACTGCTAGAGGGAGGCTTCCAATTAGCTCAGTCTCTCTCTCTCTCTCTCTCTCTCTCTCTCTCTCTCTCTCTCTCTCTCTCTCACACACACACACACACACACACCTGCCCTTTTGCCTTATGGGACTTTGGGGTGAAAGGGAAGACACAGCCTTGGTAAGAAGGTGCAGCGCTCCACAGAATAAAACCACCTGCGTCTTGCATAGGCTACTTTGCAGCTTAGCGAAGCTCTATGGGATCAGGCGGGCGCGGAGAAGCAGACCCTGCACTGGCGCCCCGCCTGCTCCAAGTGACCGCGGTGCCCTGTGCTTGGGCAGATTTGGCACACGCTCCAGCCCCAGGGAAGGTGACCCAAGTCCAGGGATGCCAAGTCTTGATAGAGAGCCCTGCCCGCAGCCCCTCACTCAGACATCCTTGCACCCCTGCGCTCCAACTTTCCCAAATCCCCGTGGCTCTGGGTCTGAGCACCCCTTGACTGCGTTCCATGGCAACTTTCCGGCCTCCTAGATGCGGAAGGGTATGGGTCTGAGCTGTGGGTCTCAGGACACTGGCAGACTGTGCGTGATGGCTGCCCCTGAGTCTCCCTTAGGCGCCCCAGTTCCCCTTTCTCCCACCGGCCGCCTCCAGTCCTGGAGGCAACTGCCTCTGCCGTGGGTTTGGTGTGCGCTCAGTGAATCTGAAAGTGGGGGTTTGGGAAGGAGTGCTTAACTGGAAATGGTGTGCGTTTGTGCAAACTGTAACCCGGGGGCCAAGTCCGAATTCCTTTCCCAGAGCGCGCACAAGTCAACCCGGGAGCCCCAGCTCTGGCGGGAAAGGGTCCACTTGGCACGCGCACTGGTGCAGCCCCAGTGCCCCAAAGATCATATCCAGGCAGGCGACCTCTTAGGGGCCATCCCCCAGCCTTAGTGCAAGGTCCCTGTGGCCACACGGGTGCGGGTCTCTGCGTCTCCAGCTCGCCCTGGAGCTCGGTGTGGGCGGCGGTGCGGGGGGCACGGGGGCGCCGCTCGGCTGTGGGGGGAGCGCTTTGCGCCGCCGCCCTGGGAAGTCGCTCTGCAGCCATTTCCTCGGTCACTTCCGAGCATCGCCTCCCAGCGTCGCCGCCTCCAGGAGCGAAGCGCGCTTTCCACGTCCGGCGGGTCACCGCTTCTCCCCGCCAGGCCGGGCCGCAAGCCCAGGCCCCCGGGTCACCGAAGGCCTCGCCTAGCTAGCCCGACGGAGGGAGCCCCGGGCCGCGTCCGGCCCGCCCCTCGCCGCGGCGGCCGAGCGCCGGGGGCGGAGACAGCCGGCGGCTGCCGGCCCTGCGGCCGGAGGGGCATGTCCCGCCCGGAGCCACCACCCCCCGCCCGCCCTCGAGCCGCTCCGCCGCCCGCGCGCCCGCCCCCCGCGCCCCGGGGCCCAGGCGCCCTCTCCGCGCGCGGCGGCCCGCGTGGTCGACTCCCGCCCTGCGTCCCCGCGGCGTCCGCCCCCTCCACCGGGACCCCTGCGCCGCCCCGCGTTGCCCTGCCCTCCCCGGCCGCCGGCCCGCTCCCCGCGCGTCTCCCGGGAAGGCAGGGCGCGGCGGCGGCAGGGGGAGGCGGCCATGTGGGAGGAGGAGGAGGAGGAGGAAGAGGAGAAGAGGCAGCGCCCGTGAGCGGCCCCCCCAGTGGCAGTCGCCGCAGCGGCGGTGGCAGCGGCGGCAGGAGGCGGCGGCTGCTTCTGTCGCCGGCGCTCCAGGGCTTGCTGCTGCCCGCGCGTGCCGGGCCCCGGCCGCCGCCGCCCCGGCTCCCGCTCGCCGCCGCCCGCCGCCCGTGGCCCGCGGGGCTCCCGGCTGCGCGCCCCGGCCCCCCTGCGCGCCCGCCCCGCGGCGGCGGCCTGGCGCTGGCGGCGGCCCCGCGGCTGCTCGGCCCCGACATGGAAGATGGACCCTCCACGCAAGCGAGCTGCTTCCGAAGGCTCACGGAGTGCTTCCTGAGCCCCAGTAAGTCGGCCGCGCCGCGCGCTCGGGCCGGGGCCAGGCGGGGACGGCCGGCGGGGCGCAGGGCCGGGCGCTGGGCCGCCGCCGAGGGGACCGCCCGCTCCGGGCTTCCAGGCTATCGGCGGTGGGCCGCGTGCGCGGCAGCCGTGTGGAGGAGCGCGGAGCCGCGGCTCGGGAGCCAGGATCTGGAGATCCGGACTGCGGGAGCGGGAGCCGGGGAGCTGAGAGCGGGAGCCGGGAGCGTGCTCCCGGATCTGGGAAGAAAGAGCCAGAGAACCGGGGAGTGATTGCAGGAGCGGGAGCCCGGAGCCGGGAAAGGGACCCGGGAGCCGGAGAACCGGGGGTGGAATTGCTGGAATGGGAGCCGAGCGCGGGAGCAGAGGACTGGAGTCACCGGGAGGGAGAGGGAGCCCCGGTAGTGGCAGTGGCACTCAGAGCAGGGGCATAACTGCCCCCGCCCCCCGCCCCACCTACTAGGGTCCCTTGGCGAGTTTGGGCTGGCTTAGTCTCAGCTTGGCTCCCTGGAGGAGGAAGTGGGGCAGGAGACCTTGTCTTGGGAAGGAGGACCCGGCTGGCCGTGGCTACTCTTAGGGGCGCGGTCTCTGGACGCTGGGGACTGAGGACTGGCAGGTGGTGCAGCGCCAGCACCGACGTGCCCAGCGAGAACTGCAGGGCTCAGCCCAGTCCTCGTCAGCTCTGCTGGCTATCAGCGCCCAGCTCCAGCCTGGCAGCCCATAGCCTAGGGGGACAGAGGCGTGTCTGTCTGAGGGGTCAGCAGGGCCCATACTCCCTGGAGTAAGGGACCAGCGACAGGGTATGGGTGGCGTGGATGGTGGCAAACCTGGTGAGGATGTTGGCTTGCTGGGCATGGGGTCGCTGCTGGCCAGGTGCTCACCAAGGTGGCAGTCCTGGAAATACTGCTTCTTGGGGTTCCAGGGGTGTCCTTGACGGGCGCTGCTGGGGCTAATGGGCACAGTTCACCATGGGGCCAAAGCCAGGGTCCCCTGAGGTCTGAGGGCTTTATTATGTCTGGCCCCCTCCCCACCCCACCCACTGTTCCCCAGGTGGCCATGGCTCCCTTTCCTGGGGACCTAAGAGCACAGGCTGGGTGACAAAGAATGGATCATTGCCATTGGGGGCCTGGTCCTCCTCCCCCTTATCCTGCCTGGCCCCTCACAGCATCTTCAGCCAGCAGAAAGTGGCTTGGCCTCTCCTAGGACCTGCCTGACCATTGCCTCCAGCTCCAGTTGGTGGGAAGTTGGGATTTGTCTTCCCAAGCAGCGTGAGCAGAGACTGGAATTGGGAGCTTTGTATCCCCTGGGTGGCAGAGGGACCTGCTGGTGCCTGGATGGGGCCTGTGGGGGCCTGTGTCTCCTGAGGGGTCTGCTGGCCCCCAGCTGAACCCAGCCTGAGCTTGAAATGCCCACCCCAAGGTCCGAGAAGGACTGGGGTCAGCCATGGCTCAGGGCTGCAATCCTCCTTGGCATGCTGTGGATTCTGTTCTCTTTACAAAAGCGCCCCCCCCCATTTCTTACCCCAGTTGGCAGACGGTAGGGTGCAGTTGGTGGCCAGAGCCAGATGCTGTGATGGAATGATGGCTAAGGGGACCGGGGTGCAGCCTGCGCTAAAGCTCACTGCCCTGAAAGGAGGTGACTCCATTCCTGTGTTGTTGCTGTGCACTCCTTGGGGTGTGTGTATGGGATATGTGTGTGGGGGGACAGTCCTGGAGTGGGGCAAAGGCCATAGAAGCTCAGGGTGGACAGTTGTGTATGTGGGTGGGGGGGTTACACTGGATACCCCGGAAGACTGTATGTAGCAGGAAGCCCCCCTGGACGAGGTTGCTGCCCCAGGGAACACCCACTCCAGGCCCTGTCCCTGTCACCAAGATTCCAGACACACACACACACACACACACACACACACACTCACACACACACAGCACTGCCACCACCACCACCAAGCTCACTGCCCCCACGTCAATGCAGACTCGAGGACTACAGAACAGGCTTGAACAGCACCCATGGGTTTCCCCCAGACAGTCTTAGCTTTCTCGCATGGAGCGACTGGCAGGTTTGAACCCCTGACTGCGTGGTGACGTCTCCAGCAAACAACGAACCCCAGACCAAAAACCTCACTGCTCTTGACTCAGTTGGGACTCAAAGCCACTCTAGGGGGCAGGGTAGACTTGCCCCCGAGGGGTTTCCTAGACTGGAACTGTCACTCTGCAGAAGAGTAGAAAGCCCCACCTTCCCCCCAAGGAGCGGCTGGTGGTTTTGAACTGCTAACCTTGCATACCCACTACATCACCAGGACTCCTTTTGACACCTCAGAGGCAGCCTGTACGTTCGCTTGCTGTGTGCCCCCGAGCAGATTCTGCTCCATAGTGACCCTGCAGGACAGGGGACTTCCCACGCTGCCTTCAGTCTGCGAGCAGATGCTGGATCATTTCTTGGCTTTGTGGTGTGGAGGGAAAGGAATTGAAACCAGAACATGGGCCAGCTGGAGAGGCTGAGTGTGTAGTGTCCATTAGCCAAGATGGGGGGGGGTGCTCAGAAAAGGGGTGATGTTGTTTGGGGGACCACCTGGCGGTGCCCAGTCTGGGTGGCTGATGTCTGTGGCAGCAGAGACCTGAAGGAGGAGTTTGGATGAGCTAAGCTTGACCATCAGAGCTTTGATGGAGACTGAGATGGGGGCAGAAGGTCCTCACTGAGTTTAAATCAGGCTCAGGTGTCCCCAGGGGCACTTCACAGAAGGCGTGAATCTGTCCGGGAAGTGCCGGACATTAGTCTGGTGCCATCGATGCTGTTTGGTGCGTGGACAGGGCTGCCAGCCATGTGTGAGGCAGGAGGCTGGGCTGATGCTGAAGATGTGCTGCCCAGAGCCTCGGAGATGAAGGGTCAGAGGGAGCAGAGGGCAGGCCCCATCTTACGGGGAGGAAGAGACATAGCCGTGGGGGCCTAGCCAGGGACTGATGCGGGGAGACGGAATGGAGGGGGTCCATGAGAGCTTCAGGAAGGAGGAGATCAGATGCTGCCCCAGGTCAGTAAGTGAATCCAGCAGTGACCTTTGCCTAGAGAAGGACAGGGCTGCCTAGGGAGTACCTGGGAGCCGGTCCTCAGTGAAGCACCACACTGTGGGGTCAGACCACAGACAAGGGGCAGACAGATGGCACCTCCACAGAAGACTGTCTTGGGGTTGTTGATCTGAGGAAGAGGAGATTAAAGAAATAAGGAAAGGGGGATGGAGAAAACCTTCAAGAACTTGACTACAAGAGACCTAGCCCCTGCAAGGGAGAGAGCTGGACCAGGACAGGTGCTAGGGAGGTGCCTGTTGAGGTGGGTAGAGGGCGACGGTGAGGTTTGGAGAGTTTCCGCCAGCTGTCACATCCACCCACACCCTCCTTGAACTCCTCAAGGGTTGGGACCCTCTACTGTACCAACACGATGCCCTTTCCTGGCAATTGCTCTTGCCCAAGGACACACAATGGGTCAAGCTAGCAAGACCAAAACTCACCTTTCTGTGTTCTTGGAATGTTTCACCTCTAATAGGTGCTCCTTCCCCCTACTTCCACACGCCCTCCCCCCACGCCATGAAAGAGGGAGTGGTCACCAGCATGAGCCAGCCAGAGAATGGGCAGGGCACATTGCCTGATGGTTGGTGAGGGACAGGAGAAAGCTCTCTGGGCTTCTAGGGGTCAGATATCACGTAAGAAGCCAAATGGAGCTTGAAAGAGGGAGAAGAGTGGGCAGCCTAACACTGGGGGCATTGCAGAAGGAATGATGATGATTGGAGCCCTCAGGCCGTTAGGGGGCTTAGGCTTTGGCTTGCTAAAGGCAAGGCCAGCCATTCTAAACCCCAGCCCCTTCGAGGGAGAAAGAAGAGGCTTTTCTCCTCACAGAAAGAATTGCCGTCCCCGACACCCACAGGGCTGGTTCTACCCTTTCCGATAGGATGGGCATGGGGCAGCATCGACGTGGTGGGCATGAAAGAAAGAGGGAAGGAGAGACACGGCAGAGGACACTTTCTCCATGCCATGGCCTGGATTGAGGAGCAGGCACAGAGTGGACCCACCTCGCTGCCCTTGAAGCAAGCATCTGGGCCATGTCACCATCACAGGCAGACCTCCTGATCGTAATCGCCCTGTGGGATGAAGTGGGACTGGAGTCTAGTGGGAGGGGGAGTTGGATACTTGGGGTGTGACTGAAGGACCTGTCTCAGGCAGGAACAACACAGCATTCCACTTGCTAATTTGCCTGGTATCATGGGGTGGGGGTAGCGATGGGTGCAGGTGTCATACAGAACCAGGTGTCCTTTGGAGGACCTGCCGCTTATCCACTGCTCTCAGAGCAGACCTGGGCTAGGGGGACACAGTCAGGGCCAAAGACATGGAGAGACTGGTTAAGGGGGACAATTATCGAGGGCTCCTCACCGTTGGTGTCCCCATGCCTACAGGACTGCCTGAACTCCTGTGCTTGTTCTTCAGGGCACCTCTTGCTCCCAGTTCAGTTCTTCCCTCCCACCCTCCCCTGCGGGCTAAAGGTAGGCAGCACCCAGCCTCCAGTAACTCTGGGACTTCATGGAGGTTCCCTGAGTGGCAGTGGTCCTTGAGCATCTACTCCTCTGTGCCAGTCTCGGCCTCTTCTCTTACCAGGCTCCCACAGAGTGGGTGAGGTGTGGTCTCCCCATAGCCTGTGTCATCCTCAAAGGGACCACGTGTGTACCACATTTGCTTTTGCCCCTCTGTGCCCAGCCAGCGCCAGACACAGACACACTTAACTATCACACACATGCCTGGCAGCGCTGGCCACAGAGGAGGGAGGACTCAGAGGATTGGAGTGGCCCTGGAACGATGCTGAATTTCTTTTTCCTCGCAGGACAGCTAGGCGCAGTGCCTGGGGCAGCTGCTCTAATTTTTCCAGTGCAAATCGAAACTCCTTTGCATTCATTCATTTTGGTCTCACATGATCCAGGCACACTCCTCGAGAGCAGTACGTGGGGACTAAGTTGCCTGAGCCTCTGTGACACTGAGGCCAGCCGAGGCCGCCTCCCCAGGAGCTGATGAGAGAAGGCAAAGCGGGGTGTTTTTGAATGCCTGTGCTTCCTTTCCTGGGGCAGTGATAAAAAGCCTTTTTGCTTGGATGAAAACATTTTCCACGCTAGCGAAGAGAAAGTGTTGCTTACTGTGTACAGAGGCAGTAGCACTGATTTGGATGCGATGAATTATTTATACAGCTACAGACATATTTGGACATTAAGAAGTTGGTAGGTGCTGACGAGCGATTCACTTTGCTGCGAAAATAACAGACACACAGGCGCAAAACAACACCAGCAAAAACTCCACGAAAACAGCAACAATAACAACAACAACAGTAACAAAGATGAAACGCTGAGTTGCCAGCTAGCGAGTGTGGGGTTGATGTTGATGAAGAAGGAAAAGCATTCCGATCATCCGGGGCGCTGTGGTCTATGCGCACATATGTTTTGAGGAGCTCTGGGACGCTGTGGGGTAAATGCTGTATGAGGTCGGTGGTCAGGCCTACTTACTCCTCTGTGGGAGAAAAAGGAAGCTCTTTGTCCCTAGAAAGACTCACTCTCCCAGACACCCTCAGGAGCAGTTCTGCAGTGGGCTTCATCTTACTGTTGTTACACTTTTACCATCTCCCAAAATAAACATCCTACCGTGATAACTCAGTGGGATTTGTTACTACGCGTTTCCGGGTTTGGGAAGTATGTTTTCTATTCCTTGGTCTTGAGGTGACATACATATTTAAATTTTCTCCTTGTCCCAGGAGCAGGACATATACTTGTTAAACCATACCTTTTCTAATATATAACAAAACCTCTTTAGGATAATTGTCTTTGCTTCTCCCGATTAAATATATCTTCCAAGTTTGGGAGGCAGATTAAAGGCTTTCCTAATTAGGGCAATGTCACACTGGCATAGGAGCCTGTCCCGAGAATTCCGAACACAGGCCCACAGGTGTCAAGGGACCCGGTACATGATGATAGGTCACCTCCCAGGAGAGGAGAGAGAGAGGCAGCGAAAAGCTGGTTTGGGGCAAAGTCGACAGTCCTTGACGCAAGCCCTGGTGTCTCTGTGGGCCAGGCAACAGGCTGCCAGCTGCAAAGTCAGTGTGGTGGAGTTCAAAGCCACCCACCGCTCCACGGGGGACAGATGCCGCCGCTGCTCCCCAAAAGATTTGCAGCCTTGGAGGACCTGTGTAGAAAGGTCTCGGTGTCCAAAGCAGCTGCCTGACTGTGGGACTTTGTTTTTCAGGCAGACATTCTAATAGTAATGATAGCAACAACAATAATAAATAATGACGACATCACTATCAGATCCAGTGTCTTCTCTTGGATCTCCAGCAGATATTTCTGGTGGATCAAGCATCTGCAAGTTTAAGAAGGAAGCCAGCGACAGGAGAAAGCGCGAGGAGGCGCCTTTCTACCTCTGGGGGCACTCACTGCCTTCAAAGGGTTCTGACTCAGTGGGTAGGACCGACTCATGGGGGTTCCTCTGGGGATAACTGCCACGACTAATGCTTAACCCACTGTGCTAGCAGAGGCCTGACTTGGGAAGGGGAGAGCCCGCAGGTAGATTGATGAATGATACTACATTGAGACCAACTTTTTTATGGCCACAAACCCCCATGGCCAAAGTCACAGCCTGTTCCTTTGAAGGCCCCTGTGCTGGCATGCCCGCATCTTTGCACCCAACGTAACGGCGGTCCCGTACAGTTTAACAAGCTGCTGTTTGGGAGGTCTTCATCCTTCTCTCTTGAGAGAGCAGTGCTTGGATCACCCGTCGTAGCCCAGGGACCGCCTTCTTAAGGCGTGTGCATGTTCTAAGAAAGGGAACCACAATCCAGAAAGGGATGGAGAGCAAGAGGAACACCAGTGAAAACCAAACTCACCGCCTTCACGTCAGTCATTCAACTCCTAGGAAGACGGGTGGGCGATACGAGGAGCAGAACGTGGCCCTTAAACAGAACACTCCCTCAGGACACGAGGAAGGTGCCCTTCTCATTGGCCCGACTTGTAACCCACAGGGCCCATTCTCGGAGTAGAAATCTCTACAGCCATGTGGCAGAATCGACTGATATTAAAAACGCACGCTGTCCTTCTGGTGGGAACTTCTCACGCACGTAGGCCGGGACTTACACACAAGATGGCCAACACAAGGGCAAGCGCACAAGCGCTGCAACTGGGGGTCCAGTTCATACACGCACGGGCTTACTCCAAGCAAGACTTGCTTAACCATGCTTCTGCCGCTGGTGGGTGGCCGCCGACACGGACTCTTCTTCAAACCCCACTCATTCCCACCTGGTGGTACTGAAGCCCCCCGACCCTCCAGCACGGAGCAGAACAGCCCTGTTGTTTGGGATCCCGAGACTGGTTCAAGCAGTGGGATCACGCTGCTCCCTCTCCCCCGTGACTAGACGCTCAGTGCACAGCCCAGTGTGACTGGATCCCTGACGGCACAGTGGTTACTTACTGAGCGGCTAAGGAAGAGGTCAGCGATCGAAACGACCAGCCGCCTCGGTGAAAGTCTTTCTGCTGTCTAAAGAACCCCGGTGTGCGAGCCCACAGGGGTGGCCCTGCCTTCTCCTGTGGGACATCTGTGAGCCAGAACCAGCTGAAAGCCAGTGAGGTTTTGAGGTACACCACCAAGCCCCTTTCTCCTTGGGGTGCCTTACCTATCAAAACAAAGGTTCACTCCAAACAAACTTCTGAAGGGAGAGAATCTGCAAGGTCAGTGGCTTTGAAGGCAGAAGTGGTACCTGAGAAACCCAGGGTCACTGTTTTGGGGGGGTTCCAAGGAGATCATCTTGATCAGTTTTCTCGAATAGCCCAGGGTCCTCCTGGAGAATCTCAGGAGGAAGTTTTCAGAAAATTTCCCATCTTGCCAACTTATCTCTGCTCCCCAAATGCAGGGCATGTTTCAAAGGGACCCAGTTGGAGTCACTCAGAGTGGCCATTACAAAGGCCAGCGTTCCAGGGGAAGGGTCGAGTGATGGCTGCAGTACCTTCAAAGTGTGAAGGCCCCAAAGGCGGAGATGCTCCACAGTCCGATGAGTTCCCTTGGGTTCTTTGACTTACCCTTGTAGACCATAGCTTACTTACATTCCTCATTGGGCACAGCCCGGCGCGATCAGGAGGATCTTGGCCAAACAAAACCCAGGGCAGGAAGCAGCAGCGTGCTAAAGAGCTCCTAGGTGCATGAGAGAGAAACCAAGCTCCCTGCGTCCTCCTACCAATCCCCCTTTGACTCTCTGAGACGAACTCTTGGCCAGAGTAGAAAACCCCACCTTTCTCCCTCAGAGGTGCTGGTGGCTTCAAACTGGTGACCTCGTGATTAGCAGCCTAACATATAACTCACGACATCCACCAGGTCTTCTACACACACACACACACACACCCTTGTGGGCCAGAGAGCCATGGAAGTAGGAGCCTCTGTTTGTCATCTAGCAGGATACTGGAAGGCAGATAACAACACTCACTCATCCCTGGGCGTGGGAGGGGCGGCTGGGGACTGGCTCCAAAGGGGACAGGAGCTGAGGGGAGGCTCTCGGAGGAGGCACGCACACATCTCTCCTTTCAGTCAGTGGGCCAGCCGGCTGTCTTCCAAATTTCCTGGCCTAGACAAGTGAGTGCTTCCAGTGCTGCTTCAGCGTTCTGACACGTTTCAGTGGGTACGCCATCCATTCCTGGAGCCTTGGGGCTTTGGTGAATGTCTTCCTTCAGCACCATGGGCTCTTGTTCCTGTGCTGCCTCCTGAAAGGGCGGGCTGCTGGAGACATGGGGGCAGGGGCCATGGGCTTGGACAGGGGTGCAGTGGCGAGGACGGTGCAGGACTGTGCAGTGTTTCCCCTTTCTGGTGTACGTTGGGTTGCTCTGGGTCAGAGCCGACTCGGTGCAAACAACAACAACAACAACAACAACAAGAAACTTTCCCCTCGTTTTCTGGAATTTTCAGGAATGGAATTTGTCCCCTGTTCGGAATGGCACTTGGGAAAATAAATGGCTCCACTTCCTTCCTCTTGAGCAGGACCTCATCTTCCGAGGTCTCCCTCTGTGGTCCCATCCCTCCCCTCTCTCTGGGCCCCACTTTGTGCACCCTTCTTCCTCCTTGAGATCCTGGTTTGTATTTTCTAGCCCCTAAAGTTTGTTCAGCGGTTTCTGTCTTCTTCTCGCCTCCCACGCACGTCTCCTACACAAGATCTCAAAATGTCAAGCCATGAATATTAAGGAAAAAAATCGCATGCATCAATACCCCTCAGGTTTCTCTTATCAACCCGTTTGACGTCATGCTCACAGCTGAAAAACAGAGAGAAGGTGCGGGGCTATTTCCAGGTCACTTGGGGCTCGCTGGAGTCTGGCATGCTTGCTCCTGGCCCTCTGAGGGCCGCCCGCCAGCTGCACTGCCACAGTTCACCAGCCTTGGCAAGCAGCTCTGAGGAGGCTCCCTCCAGGGGATGCCAGCATTATGTGCTGGGGTGCAGCTGGGGGGTGTGGGGTGGCTATTGCTGTGGCCTGGAATTACAGGGGAGGGGTGCTCAACTAAACTGAAAACAAATAAACAAGCTCTCAGATGCATAGCGACCCCATCGGACAGACAAGGACCACCCCTGTGGGTTTCTGAGACCGAAACTCTTTCCAGAAGTGGAAAGCCTTGCTTCCTCTCTTGGAGCAGCCAGTGGTTTCAAACTGCCCACCTTGTGTATAGCAAGCCAACATGTAACCCGCTAGGCCATCAGGGCTCCTGGGTTCTTGCCTGGTCACTCTGATTTGCCCCTGTGGTATAAGGATGGGGTGGGATATTGCTTCAGAAAGTCAACACGGCGCTGTTCTCATGTTCAGCTAGCCCTCTGCCAATCGTGACTCTGCTGGCCTTGGAGCAGCTCTGGGCAGGGCCTGGCAGCCACCAGGAGGGACTGTTCTGCCTTTAGAAGCCACTGTTTACTTGTTCCCCGGTGGTGCTGTGGGTTGAGCAGTGGGCTGGTAACTACAAGGTGGGCAGTTTGAACCCACCAGCAGCAATTCCAGAGAAAGATGAGGCTGTCTGCTTCTGTAAAGAGTTACTTTCTTAGTAAAACCTTCAGTGGCTTTGTTTGCCTGCTTGGTCTGAAGGTGGGAGACTCTCTTCCTCTGTGTGTGTGTGTGTGTGTGTGCATGTTGGCTTTACCCCGACACTGTTTGGAGGTTAAATCAGTACCCTGGTGCCTATCAGTGTCTGAGAGAACAAGATAAGCACCCCTCGTTCTCTTGTTTAGGTATTTCTCCTCGGCCTATTTTCCTGTATGTGGCTTAAAATGTTGACATTTTTCTTTGTCTTATCACTTACTATTATCTCCTTCCAATCCACCCGTCAGTTTTATTTTAGCTGCTACTTCCTTCCTCCTTACTGGGTTTTGTGAAAAAACCATCCCTCCCCTTCGATGTCAGCCTTCTCCTCTCCTATGACAGAGGGTGACACTTGGCACCAAGTCCTTACTTTGCCAGGGTTTCATTGAGGGCAGGGCTGGGGGATGTCCGGCTCATGGGCCATATAGGGCCAGAGAAGGATCAACACCAGCTCCCATCCCACACCTTGAGCCCAAAACAAGCAGTTCCCGCCACTGCATTTGGTGATGAGTTCATCCAATGACCAGCCTGGCCCCAGAATGATGTTATAAACATCCAAATGGCCCTTGTCAGGATAAAGGGCCCCCACCCCTTCCCTGGTGGCTTCAGTTATGTAGCTCTGTCCTGGGGTCGCCATGCTAGCCTGCTGGCTCGGACACCTGCTTCTCCTGGCAGCCAGTGCTTCACTGGTGTCCTTTCCCCCTTGAGCTGGGGGAAGCTGGGCCCCAGGCCTCCCACTCACAGGCCCATCTCCCTGCCAGGGTCTGCTAGCCAGGGGCTTTGTCTTCGCCAACCTGTGCTGGAAACTCCACTGCAGGGATTCTGTTCTCGTCCAGGAGGCGCTGGAGGAACCTGTTGCCAATCCTGCATGTCTGGTTATATTTCAGGGGTCTCTTTGTTTTTCAGTTGGCAGTTTTATACCCTTCCAGAGTGGCCCTGGCTTCTTTGTAGCTGGGGGACAGTCCAGTGGGAAGTGGCAGGTGTCGGGACAGTCGAGTAGTGATGCTGGCTGCCGCTTCAGCTGGTCTCCTTTGGGGTATGTGTGTGGGGGGCGACTTGCCCCCAAGAAGGTGTGTGGATGCATGTGAGAATGTCATATGTGAATGGACATGCCCGTGAGTGTGCGAGTATGTATTTGTGAGTGAGTCTGTGAGTGTGTGTGTTGATGTGGGTGAGTGTGTGTGACTGTGGGTGTATGGTCGTGAGTGTGTGGGTGTTTGTAAGCTTGAGTGTGTGTGCTAATGGGTGTAAGAGTGAATGTGTGAGGCTGTGTGTGAGTGAGTGCTAATGTGTGTGTGTGTGTGTGTGTGTGTGTGTGTGAGAGAGAGAGAGAGAGAGAGAGAGAAAAGGGAGGGTGTGAAAGGCACACCGTTTATGTATGTAGCTGTGCTCCACGGTCTCTCTTTCTCTGTTCATTTGCTCTGCTGCCCTGGCCCACATTCATCTGGATACACAGGTGCCCCCGTTTTAGGGGAAAAAATTGCCCAGTGCCCCCTGGAAATTGCCAGAGTTTGTGCTCCAGCCCACAGTCCGGGAGGCAGTGTCACCATCTGCTTCTGCAGGCCTCTAGCTGGTCCCAGCACTGCCCCCCACAACCCTGGTATCACCCTCCGTGGCTGCATGGTGCCGGCTTTGGGCAGACAGCTGCTCAGTAGCTTGGGTTCCTGTGGTCCAGGCTGGGGTTGCTCAGCCAGCACCGGGTGGCTTTGGGGCCGGACACCTGCGCCAGGTCTTGTGTTGTCCAGAGATTTCCGAAGGCCACGTCCACCCTGAGTGGTTCCTGAGTGCTCCTGGAGTGGGGTCAGCATTGCATGGTCTTCCACACCCATGACCCCAGACTCAGTCCCAGGCCAGAGCTGGATAGGACCAAGCAGTGCTGCCTCGGGCTTTCCCAGGCTGAGCGTCCCGACAGGCAGCCCCGTGGTGGATTTGGATGGCCAGTCAGTTAGCGGTCAAGCACCAGCCAAACCCAACTCTGGGCGGCCATGACTCCTACTCTTGGCACGGCTGTGGGACGGAGCCGAGCTGCCCCATGCTGGCCTGGGCTCCAGGCTGTGCTCTGTGCCCTCGTCCACGCTGGGAGCTGAGGCTCTGTGACGCAGGAAGCAGAGCTCTGGGAGCACTGGTGTCAGGAAATGACCTAGTCTTCCCGCAGCTCCCCTTTCTTGGCAAAAAAAATGAAAGGAAAATGTGAAAAATAAAAGGGATGCTGTTTTGGAACAAGAACAGACCGAAGGCTGAATTGTCCTTCCACACACACGGGGGCTGCTTTGAAGAAGGACCTGTCCCTCCCTCCCCACACCCCCTCCCCCCCAGTCGAGACCTGGATGCCTCACCTGGACTGGAGTCCTGGGATCTCAGCTGTAGGATCCTGAGGTGGGGACAGTGGCTGCGGTCAGGGCCAGCATCTCATGTGCACGTGCTCTGCCCATGGGCCCCTGGCTGCTGTGTGGCTGTTTTCTTTGCCCCCTGGCAGCTGACCTGCCTAGAACTTCTCAGGTTGCCAGATTAGACCCAGAATTAACCACACAGCATTCCCCACCCTCCCACCCCACGTTGAGCGACCCCCAAACCCCAAGTTCACTACCGCAGAGCTGCGTCCACTCCTAGCCACTCTGTAGGCCATGGCAGAACTGGTCCATGAGTTTCTGAGACTGTCCATCTCTAAGGGTCCCTGAGCCTCCTTTCTGCAGAGCTGCTGCCACCCTGGGTGCTCATACCACAATGCGTAACCCTTCTGGCCACCAGGATCGTTTGTGCAGATAGCAAGGTGAGCGTTCTTGTTGTTTCAGGCTCTCTCTCACTAAAGACAAGAGCTTTGGACATGGGGTGGGCTACACCTTGGGCTGACGAGATCAGTGGTTTGAAACCAGCAGCTGCTCCGCAAGAGAGGGATGAGGCTTTCTGCAGAGCCACTGAAGCCCCCTGGGGCAGGGCTCCTGTGCGTGAGAGGGACTCTCTGCGGGTGGTGGGCTTTGTGCTGCAGCTCCTCCCCCTGATGAAGAGGCCCCATGTCCTGTGAGTCTCCTGTGTCCATGGTGCACCCTCTGAGGCCATCCGTGCAGGGCATGCATTACCACGCAAGCTCTCCTGAGAAGGCAGGCGCCCGGTGCACAGGGCGTTACCTGCTGGGTGGCTGAGCACTTTGAAAGCACCAGCCATTCCGTGGGAGAAAGCCGAGGCTTTCTGCTCCTGTAGAGTTAGTCGTGGAAACCCCCCAGGGGCAGTCTTGTCCTGTCCTGTCTTATAGGGTCACTGAGAGTCGCCCCCCCCCCCCCCTTCATGGCCTTGAATCTGGCTTTGGTTGGAGACTAGGAACCTCTGCGGGCACAGTCCATTCACATGATCCTCATCAGGAGGCTGGCAGTTGGAGTCGACCCACTGACACGTCGGGAGAGAGGCTTGGGGAATCTTTCCCCAAAGTCAACATTTTGGAAGCCCCATGAAGCACAGCTCTCTTGGACACTCATGGGGTGGCCTGGAGTCTGAATGGGCCCGGCAGGGGCTGGCTGGGCCTGTGAGTGTAGTGTGGGGAGAGGTGGCACTGGGGAAGGTTGAAGTGGGGGTGTTTTCCTCTCTCTGCCTTTACCTTCATTTCACTGTTTTAATAGAAAGTTCTGCCCGCCAGTGGTTGGCTCCCGCTGCTTCTGCTAGGAAGCTCCAGAATGCTTTGACACTCTAGGACGGGTGAGCGTGCTGTTGGTGTTTTTCTAAGTTTCCGAGTTGACGCCTGTTTTTCAGTTTTCCCTTCTGGAAGGAATCCAGCATTCAGCTGGAAAGAGGGCGTGAACATGATGGACTACTGCTTGCAAGGTCTGCAGTTTGAGGCCTAGCTGCTCTGCTAGTGAAGAGTGAGACTTTGTGTTCCCATCATGATCGACAGCCTGGGGGGACCACCCCCTTCTCCAGGGCAGTTCTACTTGGCCCTACCGGGTCCTCGTGAGTAGGAACGGACTGGACAGCAGTGCGTTCTTGGGTTTGCCTCCTCTGGACCCACCATGTGCTCCTTTTCCCAGCAACCTGTGTCCAGGGGCATGTCCAGATGACCAGTGTGTAATGACTGCAGCATTGATGACCTGTTGGGGGTAGGGGTGGGGTGGGGGAGAGGGGGAATCCCAGAGGGCACACAGTTCACCATCTCTCTGTTTTAGGTGACACCGCCCCCCCTTCCTGGGAATGGTGGGGTACAGACAGCCAACGTGCTCAGCTGCTAACTGAAAGGTCGGGGTGGTTGGCCATTGAGTCCACCCAGAGGTGAACTGAAAGCGTGTTCTCGGTCTCAGGGCTGAGAATTCAGACACCGGGAACCATCCGGGAGCCCTGGTGGGAGAGTGGTTACAAGTTGGGCTGAGATCCGCAAGATCAGCAGTTCAAGCCGCCTTGGGAGAAAGACGGGGTGTTTCGATCTCATAAACAGTTGTAGTCTCATGAACTCACAGAGACAGGCCTACCCTGGGCTGAAGGGCTGCTGTGACTCAATGACCGTGAGCTTGGTTTGGAAGCCACGGGCTCCGGGGTCTCTGTCACTCGTACCCATAGCAACGTCATACAGCCGCACCCCCGACGTGGACCTCTGTGCTTATGCACCCATAGTTTGGGAATGGGGCCCCACACACTACCAATGCATGATGTCCTGATTCTGTGCTGGCTACTCACTGACTCTGAGCAGGGGCAGGGTCCCTGAACCCCCCACTGTCCAGCTTTGCAATAAGTCCGAGGACAGCCAGCATTTCCACAGAGTGGACTGGTTCTCAAGGCTCCTCCTCCTTCCCTCCATCTGTTCTTTCTCCAGGATGGTGCCGGGTGAGGCCTTCGGCTCTCCTGCAGATTCGAAAACCCTGGTCAGGGTCACCATGAGTTGGAAATGGACTTGTGGGCAGTGGCTTTGATTTGTTTTCTTTTTATAATCCTAAACAGATTGACAAGAAACAAGAGCAGTATGTGTCAAGAAAGACACGTGTCAGAATAGTGGGGACCCGTGTGAGGTGCGTGGCCAGGCCCGGGATGTACTGGCAGAGGTTTTCATGGTCCTGCGTGTTGAAGTCCTGCTCGGAGGATGGCTGGCTGCAGCCTGTGCACAGAGGAGGCAGGAAGAGCGGCGTGACCCTGCATCGAGCAGTGACTCACTCAGATCGTCACAGCTCTCGTAGCCTCCCCCCTTTGCCTTAAAATAGGCATTGCTGATCCTAGTGACCTTGTAGATGGTGAAGCATGACTTGTTATTTAAATGTGTTGGGAAGATTTGAGCAGTGTTGAAATGTACCCAGGAAGGAGAAGCTGAGGGGGATTCCTCGTGTGCTCCCCTCCCTACTCAGGTGTAGGGCACTCTGTGAGGAATGTTCCAAGTGCCTTCAGCTCAGGGGACACTCGAGGACATGCCCAGTTCTGGGGAGATCTTGAAAGGGGACTCTCTCTGCTGTCTTCAGTCTGTGTGTCTGCACGTCCATGAGGGCCCTTGGCAAAGTTGACTGTCAGGAACCTAGCCTGCTCAGAGACATCTTTGCAAAAGGAGCTTTTCATGGGCCTTTCTTTTCATGGATATGCTGCTTCCACTTACATTGGTCTGAAGGATAAAGATCTCCAGGTTCTTCTGAACAGTAGCATGCTTTCACAATGTTCTGTTCCCCCAGGAGAGTATGCAGAAGGGGCAGACCAAGGACAGCTATGTGACCATGGCAGACTGGTCTATACCCATATATACCCTTTCAACAAACTGCTCGGGAGGCCCTGTGTCTCCACTGTCTGTTGCTTGCTATCCCGCCATCCATCCAGTTAACTAATCATTTATTCATTCACTCTCACTCATCCCCTGTCTATACATCACCCATCCACCCATTGATTCATCTGTTCACCCACCCGCCTATTTATTCATTATCCATCTATCCATCCACCCATCCATCTATCCATTTACCCAGTCACCTAATCATTTTCACATTCACTCACTCTCACCCACCTATGTATACATCATCCATCCATCCATCCACCTAATCATCCATCTATCCACCCATCCATCTATTCACCAACCCACCTATCCACCCATCATCCTTCTGACCATCCATCCATCCATCCACCCATCCATCCATCCATCCCATCCATCTATCCATCCATTCACCTACTCATCTATCTACCCATCATCCTTCTGACCATCCAACCCTTCATTCATCTGTCCATCCATATATTTATGCATCTCTATCCACTCACCCAAGGAACCAATCATCCATACATGCAGCAAACACCCATTGCACTGGCCAGTACCCCTTGTGGTGCCTCATATACTGCACATGTTTCTGGATATATTTGGCCCGCTGATTCTAAAAATGTCTTTATCCCACAGAGTGGCTGGTGGTTTCCAACTGTGGACTCTGTAACCAGCACCCCCAGGACTCCTGGCGAGGCCATCACTCAGTTCTACTCATTGCCGTCAGGTAGACGTCCACTCAGAGAGACCCGCCTGGCCTGGGTAGAACTGGCCCCTCTGAATTTCTGAGACCATAACTGTTTATAGACTGTAACTGTCTCTCTCCCATGGATCAGCTGGTGGTTTCTGGCCCACCGACTGGCTGCCCCGGCCCAGGGCTCTGTGATACCACAGAGATGAGGATGGCGATGATTGCATTTTGATGACTGCTCTGGGTTGTTTCCCTTTACTTGTCTCTAGTCTAATTGCAGGCAGGGGTGAGAATAGGTGTGACATACTGTGACAGGTACTTGCGGCCGGAGGTGACTGGTCAGCATCCCAGGGTCCCTCTGCGGTTCCGCTGCCCACCAGCAGTGGCCTCCCAGGCCCATTCTTGCTCTCAGAAAGCTTCACCTCTCCTGTGACATGGTGTCAGTCTGACCCTGGTGCAGGTTTGATGTTTTCCCTCCTTCTGGCAGCTCCCTTCTCGCCTCTTCCCCTCTCCTCCCGGTCTCCTCCTGCCCTCCTCCATTTCTCTCACGATAAGCATGGAATTCTGACCGAGAGCAGGGTGCCTGGTTTGTGATGCTCAGGCCCCGTGAGGGCACCCCGCTCTATCTTGGGGACCAGAGTGCACGTTCAGGATCCTCCTTGTTACCTAACGTCAGTCAGCGTGGCAGCGGTGGGCTCTGGGCCCCCGGCCCCCCTTGCAATCATCGTTAATTGCCACTGTTGCTCTCAGCTTCTATTTCTGCAGCTCATGACACAGTGTGGGCGCTGAGGGGGTGGTCTACCTGCCGAAGAAGAACCTCACCGGGGCTGGCTTTGACGCAGCTGCATTTGGAGCTCGCAGGGGTGGGGGTGGGGTGCTCTGTGCACTCCGTAGTGGGCTCCTTCTGGGGTTCTCTGTCAGTGCCGTGGACACGTTCCCAGGAGAGACCAGTCCCTGGGGAAGGACATCATGCTGGATAAAGTGGAGGGGGCTTGACAAAGAGGAGGTGGATGGACACAGTGGCCGCCACCATGGGTTCAGACGAGGGAACGATTTCGAGGACGGCGCAGAATCAGGCGGTGCTTTGTCCTGTTGTGCATGGGGTCACCGAGTTGGACCCGACTCAACAGAAGCTAACAGCAGGAGCAGTGCCATAGACTGGAAGTTTGAGTGCTCTATTTCCAAGCCCAGGGCCCCGTGGAAATCTGAGCATGGACAATCCCTGGGAGGGGGCCACGGGGTGCCGTTGACTTTTCTTTAAAAGCCAGGCTGGAGATAAAACCAGCAGCCTCGCCCCTCCCTCTCTCGTCCCTTCATCTTTCTGCCCACCATGGTTCTCTCCCTCCGTCTCCCCCTCCCCCTCCCCGCCCATGGAAACACTGGCAGCCTAGTGGGGTCTGAGTTGGCTCCCCACTGCAAGGCCAGTCTTGGGTACCCACCAGCTGCTCTGCGGGAGAACGCCTCCCGCGTTCCAGCCTGGGACACCTGGGACACCCACCGGGGCAGGTCTCCTCTGTCCCATAGGGTCGCTGGGGCTTGGGATGAACTCCAGGGCGGCGGGGTTAATGATTTGGTAAAGCAGACAGAAGAGGAGGGGAGGATGGCTTCCCTCTGAAGTGCCCTGCTCAGGTTGCTGATCAGGGGCCCTGCTGGCCTGCCGCCACTGGCTACAGTGCAGACTCGACAGCTGCAAGGGACAGAGGAGGCGGTCTGCTGGCCTTGGAGCCCTAGTGACAGTGGCTACACGGGCTGTTGTTCAAATGTCGAACAGTTCAAAACCATCAGCTGCCCCTCACAAGAAAGATGGAGTTTTTTAATCAAAGAGTTGCAGGCTCAGATGCCCGTGGGGGCAGTTCTGCCCTGTCCTCTAGGGTCATCATGAGTCGGCATCCACTTGGTGACATGAGCTGTTCTGTCAGCCTCCATAAAGATGATGGCTGAGGACACTGGGGGACAGCTCGGTGTTGGCCTCCAGGCTGGGGAAGACTTGGAATCGATTTGATGGCACTCATCTTTTTTGGTCTGCCCAAGAAAGGGGTTCACATTCAGCCTTTTGAACTGAGCCCCTCCACAATACTGACCTCACAATTTTAGGAGATGTACAATCCTAGTTCTCAAAAACTCAACAAACAGACTCACTGTCATCTAGAGAATTCTGACTCCTGGTGACTCTATCAGAGTGTAGAACTGCCCCATGAAGGGGCTGGTGGATTTGAACCGCCAACCTTGCAGTCACCAGGGCACCACTATTTTGGTTCAAGCACTGGTTGACGCATTGCAAGGTTGGTAGTTTGGACCCACCAGCTGCTTTTCAGAGGAAAGCTGAGTCTGGGAGGATTCATAGCCACAAAAACCCTACATCGGACTTCCGCAAGCCAGACTCGATGGCAGGGGCTTTGGTCTGGCTTAGTTTTGTTTTCTTCCAACAGAGAGGATTTCTGCCCTGGTGTCCAGAGAGAAGTGACGGACATTTGACCACAGCTGGTATAGTGGTTATGCATTGGGCTGTTAACCACAAGGTCTGTGGTTCGAAACCACTGGCTTCTCCTGATGAGAACGATGAGGCTTTCTGCTCCTGTAAAGAGTTCTGGTCGCAGAAAGCCACGGAGGCAGTCCTGCCTTGTCCTCTCATGCCTCTGTGAGTCACAGGGGACTCCAGGGCAGGGGGTTGGTTTGCAGTCTGATTCTGTTTTGCCCCGCTGGTGGTGCGAGATTGAAGAGGTGGATGGACTGGAAGGAGAAAATGAGAAGATGAGACCGAGGATGAGAACGGACTAGGGTCCGGTTCTGTGGAGAACTGTTGATGAAAAGCATTTCTGGTTTCATGAGCTGGAGCTGAGGCAATTTTTTAGAAATTATGTTTTTGGCAGCAGGGAACTTGGAGCCCGATTCTGCCTTCTGTCTTGACATTCTTCCTTTATCGTAAATGTTGGTCCGTGTGGGAATGGGGGCATGCATCCTGGGGAAGGAGACTCCATTCTGAGTGGCTGAAGGAGACGGGGGGCTTCTTTCCTCACTGTCCCAGTGGGGAAATAAACAGGCCTCAGCCTGCATATGCCACAGACCTGCCGCCTGGTCACCCACAGCCGTTGTGTTGACTTTGAAGTCGCCTCTTTGGTGGTGCAGGTGATGGTCTGATCCTGGAGTTCTCCCAAGTATGACAGAATCAGATGCTACCCCATCCTGGCCTTGGCGTGTCTGAGCCCACTGTTGTAGCCGCTGCATCCATCTACCTGATGGATGTACCAACTGGACCGTGAGCTGAACCGGTAGCTTTTTCTGTGCTGGGTCATCGGACCAGCAGTTTGGAACCAGGAGGAATTCTACTCCCGTCAAGGGATGCAGTCTCTCAGCAGCCCACAGGGGCAGTTCCACCCCCTCCTATAGCGTCGCTGTGCGTCCGATGAACTGAAGGCAGTGGGAAGGCAGAGGATGCTGACATGGGGCAGGGAGTCCGCCTGGCAAAAGCTGTTGGCAGGATTGATCCTGGCCAAGGATAGGAGGCCAGAGGTGCTTGTGGTTCCACGAGGAGCCCTGGTGTCCCTGGGAGGACGTGTGTGGCTGCAAAGTGAAAGGTCGGGCATTGCAGCCCAACAGCACCTCTGTGGGAGAAAGGTGTGTGTCTGTCCGCTTCTGGGAAGACCGGCACTCCTGGAGACGTTGTGGGGCAGTTTGACTGTGTCCTGTCAGGCTCCCCTGAGTGGAGATGGACACTTCATGGCGTGGTTGGCTTTTCATAAATATGCAGCACACGCGAGATGCCCAAGTGACTTTTATTCAGCACTTACATGCATGTGAGCACAGAACGGCAGGCTTGAAATTGCTAGGAAGTGGAAGGCCACTCATCCATGAAGTGTTTGCAGTGATGACAGAGAGCGTGTGATGTCCGCAGTCACCGGGCAGGTGGCCCTTTGGCACACGGCACACAGCATAGGGCTGTGTCTGTCCTGCACTTGGCATGGCGCTGGGGTTCCGGGAAGAGAGTGGCATCTTGCCATTCCATTGAGACCTGGTACTCCTTTTGCGCCCTCTTTTTGTCCGCCGGCTTTCCTGGAGGGGCTGTGAGAGAGATCTTCTTTCCCGAAGAAGACCCATGCCACACTCGCAGCCACAGGGAGACCATGCCGTCCTGTTCTCACTCCGAAGGTTTCCATTTGAATGGACCCATTCATTCAGTTGAATGCAAATGGATTTGTCCCGACAGAAAACGAACTGGAGTGCACCCCTGCGTCTCGCCGAGCCTCCTCTGTGGCTACTTACATACGGGCAGGATTGGACTCTGACTGAGGCACGGCTTGTCTGCATAATCTCTGTCTCTTTTACACACACACACGCATACACATGCACATGCACACAGTGTGGCTGTTAGATTCCTCCCAGTTGGCTCAGCTCACAGCGACCCTGTGCACGGCAGAAGGAAACACTGCTTGGCCCTGCACCATTCTCACAACTACTCTGTTTGAGCCCGTAGTCACAGCCTCTGTGCCGATTCATCTTGTTGAGGGTCCTTCTGTTTTTGCTGCCTTGACACACACACACACACACACACACACACACCTCACCACCCAGGAGATTGTGATTGAAGGGTTCTGGCAATACAACTCTGACCAAAGTCTGGTGGTTTTTTTTTTTTTTTTTTTTAAGCATCAGGTTAGCTGCCTCAGTGAAAGCATCATGTCAAGATCTAGACTTTCCTCTTTATTCTTTAGCCCTTTGAACATGTGGTGCATGGCAGTCCTTCTTACTGAGAGAAAAATTCCCTAGGGAGATGAAGTTCCCTCTGGTTCTGGGGTGTTAGATAGTTTTGGTGGGTAGTGAAGCCCAGGTGGTCAATTACGCTTCAAGCCATTCTGGTAGCACAATGGTTGAGCACTCAGCTGTGGAGGGGAGCATTGCTGGTTCAAACCCAACAACCTCTTTGTAGGAGAAAGACGAGGCTATTGGCTTCTGTGAAGATTCACTCACTGCCATTGAGTTGATGCCGATTCATAGGGACCTAATAGGGCAGGGTAGAACTGCCCCTTTTGGTTTCTTAGTCTGTTAGCTCTTCATGGGAATACAAACTCTTGTGGTTTTCCCGCTGGGGGTTTTGAACTGGTGACCTTGCAGTTAGCAGTCCAAGAGTAACCATTGCATCACCATGTCTCCTGTCTATAGATTGCAGCCTTGGAAATCCTAGGGCACAGTTTTACCTTGTCTTACCTGGGTGCTGTGAGTCGAAA
Organism: Nesogale talazaci; assembly: GCA_004026705.1. Classification (NCBI taxonomy): domain Eukaryota; kingdom Metazoa; phylum Chordata; class Mammalia; order Afrosoricida; family Tenrecidae; genus Nesogale; species Nesogale talazaci. Next base: position 36,931 of record PVJH01021672.1, read on the forward strand.
CCCTGAGGAAAGACCTGAAAAATCTATTCCAGTCAGGAAGCTAAGCCTAGGAAACGCCTCCTTTATTATCCTTCGGTCCACTTGATAAGTCCAAATGACAACAGTGCTCCCCCCGCAACCCACCAGTCATGACAGTAGACCAGGTGGAGGTCTGAGAAGTAACTTATGGACAGCCCAGTGTCAGGGGTCATCAGCCAAGATGTGCTGATGAGACCCTGGTGGCATAGTGGTTTAGCGCTTGACTGCCCACCAATATGCTTGCTGTTGGACACCGCGCTCCCTCCCCCCACCCCCGCCTCTCCATGGGAGACTGGTGGGATGTCCACTTCTGTAAAGATCACAGCCATGGACACCTCACAGGCCTTCTCCTCGGCCTGCTAGTAGAGGATCTGTGAGCTAGAATCGTTTGATAGCGGTGCACTCGTTGGTTGGTTGGGATCCCATGTTGGGAGAGCCCTCAGTTTGGGGTATGCAGAGATGAGTGTTCACAGTATTGTCTTTGAAGAAATATACCACCCATGAGATACCCCCACCTCATCGCCCTCCCTCATTGGCTGGGCATCAGCCACTGGGGAGATGGGAAGGTTCAGCTTAGATAGGTCTCATTGAACTCTTGAAGCGGAAGCTCTTCCTGACTTGCTGACGTTGCTTCCTTGGGAACGAGGGGCTCGTTCCCGAGGGGAGATGGACAGGAGGAGGCATGTGATTGTCTCAGGCTCACGGTAGTGCTCCCCGAGCTTCACCTGCCACTTCATTTTACTGACGGACAGATGAGCCCTGTGGACAAGTCACTGGCACTCGAGGAAACGCCACCCTTCCCTCTCTCGCTCTCTTTGTTTATATGTGCTTTTTAAAAATAAGTCATTTTATTGGGGCTCATACAGCTTTTTTCACAATCCATCCCTCCATCCTTTGTGCCAAGCACATTTGTACATTTGTTCCTATCATTGTTTTCAAAACATTTTCTTTCCACTTGAACCCTTGGTATCCATTTATCCACCTCCCACCTCCCTTCTCTTATGAACCCTTGACATTTATAAATTATCATTGTTTTTTTTCATCCTTTCCACTGACCAATGTCTCACCCACTTTTCTGTTGTTCATCCCTCTGGGAAGGGGTTATATGTAGATCATTGTGATTTGTCCCTCCTTTCTCCCCACCTTCCCCTTCCCCTCCTGGTACCAGCTTCGCTCATCATCT